>JAPYYS010000217.1:0-81030 GCA_030522525.1 Campopleginae sp. 14b
GCATTATAAATCCAAGTAGAAACACGTTCATCTCCGAAGGGAGGATATTTTTCATCCATGATAATTATTGTGATGATGAAAACGTAAAAAAGGAACGTCAAGTAATACACATTATACTCTACCCATAATTTAGCCAAAATAATTCGAATCATTTTTGCTTTTTAATAGTCAATAAAAATAAACCACAGACTGCAAAAAGTTATTGTGCCTAATGAATAAAGTAAGCACGGGTGATCCAACATCGACGTAGAGTCATGCATGATCTTTAATGGTTATTTTCTCAACAGTGCACGCCTGGTTTTTGGAATCTGGGTTATGTTGTAATTTGGGTTATTTTTCTGATTAATTAAACACAGAAATGATATCAATGTTTTTTGGTAAGATAACGGGGGCGAAATTTTCAATACTTGGCCTCCTTTTCTTTATTATTTTTTCGGAGGGTTTCACCGAGAAAGAAAAAAAAACTGTATACGAAGAAGCAATGCCTGGCGAGAAAGCGGCAGAGGGGAAGAAACAACACAAGGCGTGAACGCGTGAGAGGAAGAGAGACAGCGCTGTAAGGCACGGGAACAATAGAGGGAGAAAGTCCGACGACATGTTTGTCTGTCTCGCTCGAGCGCGTAGAGACTGGGGGTGAGCCGCCCATCACATATGCGATGTGTCAAAGTGCGTGCGGGTTGGCCGCCGCCGTTTGCTTCAGCGCTGCCGGTTCGATGTATGGGGTCCCCGCGGCGGTTATCGCCGCAAGCTCAGCATTAACAGCTTGTAATCTTGCTCATGCACCTGCCAAGCAAGTTGCGCCGCTCTTTTCCTTACGCCTACACTATAGACGTATCGGCAACGGTGGCCGGCACGATGGCTGACCGTGAACAAAGAGACGTCTTTATTCAGTGGTTGCAATTCATATTTCACCGTGCAAAATGGTCCGAACGCCGGGATCGTGTCGCCGCCGAAACATCAAAGAACACGAATTTCGCAAAAACAGTTTTTCATACTTTCGATATATTCAAATTATAATTCAATGTAAAATGTTTATGATAATCGCTGTGAAAAAATAAAAATTCGTGGATTATCACACATTGCAGAGGTACACCTCCCCCCCCCCCCCCCCCCCCCCCCCCCCCACCCAACACACCCCCCCTTTAAGTGTAGCATAATTCCACTTAACGAAGTATGTTACACCATTTTTTTTTTCAACAGTCGTCCTCTGACTGAATATTAATATAGAAATAATAAGACGTCCTAGGTGTTCGAGTGCGTGAACGGAAAATGAAATTCAATCCAGGAAGCTCAACGTTTGCCTCGCGCATTCACGCGATTTTGCGAATTGACAGCGACTACGTAGACATAATCATCGACAGGAACTTGGATTTTCTCGAACCCGAAAGTCTGTTTCATATCAGCTGCAAAACAATTGAGAATATTTGAATGAAATTTTTTCATTTCCTCAGCGTCATTCGGTCATTGCATGACATAAACCCGGGCCCCGCGGATCATATGGGTCTTTTTGACTCACGCGACAACTTTTTCGAAGATTTTGTTTTTTTCTTTTAACTTTATACTTTAACTGATACGGAAATAAAACAAACGCAACGATTATGTTCCAGGAAAGTATCTTTTCAACCCTCCGCGGATGATACAAGTCTTTCTCACCCAAGCGACCATTTTTTCTCGGAATTCGTCAGTGACCAACTCATTTTTTTCTGCTTCTTTGCTTAACACATCAACCCTTAACGAAATCTCGAGTTATAGTTATACTCTGGTTGTATAGTTATTCGGCTTAGGGATTATTGTGTCCAATTTGAATTTGTATCGTTTCAAATTCTTAGCTTGATTGGCCCATTTTTTCATGTTGCCAAACTTTTAGCTTACGTGTTCTTGATAATTTATATACAAGAGCGCTTCGACACTTTTGGAGCTTTCACCGGCAGACCCGGCAGCCGTATATGCGCACTGGACGCGCAATAGTGCTACAAGCGTCTGCGCATGCCCTCCTCAACACGTTCCCACGTGTGGTTTCTTCTTGTCCATGGGCGGCATTCACAGTCGAGTCTTGAGACTGTTTACAATATTGCCTCACCTTAACATTCGGAAAGTAAGAATCACATGGTATATATAGTACAATTGTTATTACGTGTTTGAAAATATGAACGCACACGAGCCATCCCCGAAAAGGATTAAATCTTCGAAGAAGGTCAAATCCTCGAAAAGAGTCAAAGGTATAGTACCGTTTTAACTGCTTTTGAGGTTAGTCGGTAAAAATCGACTAAACAATTGGCAAAAACGCGTTTCACGTCCAAAAGAGTTGATATATTTTTCTATCGTCTTACCGATGCCGGAATTATTAGTAATTTCATCAAATCTGCAATTCAACATGAAGCAACAGCGTTATAAATATTCGTCGACAATAATACATAACCTCAATTTTGCTGAGTGTTTTTTACGGTCGCACAAGTTCGTGCGAAGTAAAAACAAGGAGCCACTTTCATATAATTAAGATCCATCATTACTATCCTCATTTTTTACTCACCATCGCAGTCCCAGAACCAAAAAAAGAAGAATCCGAGATATCGGAGTCCGAGCTCAGTGATTCTGTCAGAGATGAAGAAACCGAGGAGCGTGTCGGGGCAGCAGACAGCGAAGGCTCGGCATCAGAAAATGAGAAAAAAAGCAGCAACGGCAATGCGGGTTGGGCGGACGTGATGCAGAAAATCTTAAAGACAAAGAAACCAAAAAGAAAAAAGTCGATAGTTCTCTCCAAAGCCAAAAAGTTGAATCAAGTTAAAAGTGAAGAAATCGAGGAGGTCGTTCCGTTTGAGATCCAGACGGAGGGCGGAGAAGTGAAGGGAGAAACTTTGCCAAAGAAGGAAAAAGAAGAGGAGAAAAATGATTCGACACTTGGGAAGAAAAACCAGAAAGAGAGGAAACGGAGAGCCGTGCAGTTAGGATTAAGAGTAAAGCCGACAATGATGGACCGGGAGAAGGAGAGAATGATGCGGAAAATTGCCACCAGGTAAAGACGCTGTCCAACATTATTTTCACATATTATTTCTCGATTATTATATACAGTGGATAAAAACGATTATACGAAAATTTCCATCATTGGAAGCAGCCCGAAAGCTTGAAAAAATTTCTCTGCTATTCTAATCATCGGAATTTCGATTTCTCTATATTTTCGGCTCCCAAACCAAGTTTCCAAATTTCTACCCGACTACAGATCAAATTTGGCCCATGAAAAACATGTTTTGTCTTCGAGGACGAATGCTTTGATGAGACAAAATGTAATTGCTTCGATTTTTCATTTTTTTCAATTCAGAGGAATCGTACAACTGTTCAATGCTGTCAACCAGCATCAGACGGATGTTGCCAGAAAACTAGATGAAGTTGGACCGTTGGAAAGGAAGCAGGAACAAGTTCTCAAGAACATTGACAAACGGGCATTTTTAGATGTTCTTATGGGCGGTTCGAAAAGCATCAACGTCAACGATCCACCTCTTAGCACCAAAGTCGAGCGCACTGAAGACAAAAAAGTGTGTGATATTTGCATTTTCGGTGAAATCGAGAGATTATTTTTTTTTTTGCGCCTCTAAGATGAAATCGCTACTTCGCGCTCGGCACACGAGAAAAAATATTAACCTTAGTACTTCACAAACCGGGGTAGATATTGAGCTTTCCCAGGCGAACTTCGAATTACGTTCCTTACTTCATTTTTCAGCACTTTTTGGTATTAAAACCGATTTTTCACCAACTAAATCTTAATGAAATTGAATTTGAATGAATATCGTTTATTTATTTGTTTTTTGAAAACTAGGACGACAAGGTTTGGAGCGTGCTTCGTGACGATTTTACTATGGGCGCAAAGCTCAAGGACTGGGACAAAAAAGCACCTGAGGACGACAACGAATGTACGTCGTCTGAAGAGATGGACAGCGATTAGTTTATCCAACGATTGCATAAGGTGAGAGCCATCGTTGGATTGTTTCCAAAAAATTTTACTCGCAGTAGAAAAAAGTTGCTAAACGCCGAGTTTCATCAAAATAAGCGAATCGAACTGCTGAATTTCTTTCCGAGAGTCTCGATGCTCAAGAACGAGAAAAAAATGCGATTTTTGTATCGAAATTTTTTTTAGAAAATCCTTCCCCTCTGCGAAATTTTTATCGTCGATTTTCTCATTCTGTCGTGTCATAGATTTTCTGGTTCCTATTTAATATGCCAGATTCTCAACCAAAATCACCAAATTTCGTTGAAAAAAAAAATTTGATGGTGTAATTTGATTCTTTCTACAAAAACTTTTGACGGAATAAAATTCTGTAACATTTCGAATCGGAAT
Source organism: Campopleginae sp. 14b (assembly GCA_030522525.1). NCBI lineage: Eukaryota > Metazoa > Arthropoda > Insecta > Hymenoptera > Ichneumonidae > Campopleginae sp. 14b. The sequence goes on from JAPYYS010000217.1 coordinate 4,331, forward strand.
AAATGTTTGTGGATGCGTTTCTAAGCGGCGAGACACTGGAATCCGCCCCGGCAAAATGTTTGTGCAGAATCTCAAAACCGAGAAACTGTTGTTATCATTTGCCTAAGCCTTGGACGATAACTCTTCTATAATTATTGCAAAAATAAATTGAAGAATTTTTTTGTTTGTTTTTTTTCTTTAAATACACTTTAAGGACACTTTATTCAAACGAAAATACAGAATCTTTAACCTTGACAGATTAATGAGATCGTGCAGAACCTTTTTCACGTCGGAAACATGAACTGGGCATAGAATTGTATTCCACTCATCACGGTTGATGTTGAAATTTCCATCACAAAAAGAAAAAAAAAAAAAATTGAAAAACGGCCCAGAATTTCGATGCGGTTTCAGTTTACAAGGATCGTTCGAATAGTTTACGTTTTTTTTATTAAAAAAAAAAATTCTACCAAAGGAGCAAAAGATGAAAGGATGGAAAAATGTAAAAATTGAAAATGAACATTTGTTGAATGAGTTTCGAACGATGCAAACTCTGAAAACATTGGCAATTCCTATAATTTCATACTTTTATCAACGGAGTTTAAACTCTGCTTTCTCGGATGTCGGCGAGAGCTCCAAAATCGTTGTTTTCATCGTCGTCGAGGCGAAGCCTAGCCTCGTCGTCTCTGTGATCCCTCGAGTGCCTCGGCCTTGAAACGGCGTTATCAAGGCTTTCGTTGGATTGATCAGGGCTTTGAGAAGACTGTGAGTGGGCTTGATGGAAATTTTGGAAATGAACGTTCCTCGGGGTGTACGATTGATCCCTTCTGGTGTCAGTGTCGTTGTTTTGTCTTCGTGATGACGAACTCTCTGTCATTCTGCGATTCTCACTTTCCTGCACAATTTCATTGCCTCCAATTGTGATTGCTCTTTCATTGTTTCTTCCGTTCGCAGATTCGCTCTCCGCGGAGCAACTTCTCGCTTGATCATCGTGAACGCGGAGCCCGTATCGCCTCTCGCTGTCTCCGAAATTCTGAACGGCTGCAGAAACGTTTCCTGATTCGTCGCTCGCCGGCACGACGCTTCGCGATCCTTCCACGTTGCTGCTCATGTCCTGTATCGACGATACATTCATACGACCAATTCTATAAACACCCAACTCGTTGTCGACGTAGTAATCGTCCAATGGGTTGCTTATCAATGATGGATTTCGAGACAAGTTTCTACGAGGGAAACTCTGGCTCGAGAAACTCGTCACACTCGTGTATGGATAAGTCAGAGTGTTCATGGGGTTCGACAAGATGTATGGACAGCCGTCCAAGCTGTGCATCTCTATCTCTTCCTTGCCATCGTGACAGTGATCATGGAGCTCGATCTCGTACGGTAGATTAGCGAATCTGTAAATAATACCGGACGATTGTAAGATCGAATATGTTTCGAAAACTCGTGAAAATAATTATTTTTTCATTCGATACGATTTCTTCTTTGACCTTAATTAACAGCTTGGGATGAATCCACTTTGTCTTAATCAAGTCATTTGTAGCGATTTTAATTTTTGCCCAATTTCGAGAAGGCCTAATGTTTAATGGACCGTATCGACTAAACTATTGAATATAGAGCAAAAATGTACAGGACTCAATTAGTAGAACATCGAATTTCCCACAAGAAAGCTCGCGACGCATTTTCCGTATCTCTGAAAGTTTCCTTCTGAGAACGGTAGGAACGCGAACCAACAAAAATTTGATTTTACATTTTCTTCAAAAATAAAAAATCAACAAGCGTTCCTACCGCTATAAAAAGTTTTTTTTTTCAGAATAGTTCCATTGCACAAGAATCTTCGACAGAAAAAATTCGTGAATTGACCGACCTATGAAGCAAAATGTCGGAATACGAAGGCGGCATGTCGCCTTCGTCTTTTCCGTAAATGCTCTCGTACGTCGGTGGTGGGAAACAGCCTATGGAACCAAGGCTATCCTTGCTAGGGGTTTCGGCATCCATTTCCAAAATGCTGCCTTGACTGCTTTGCAGTTGATGGCGATTGATGCTTCGTGGATTCCTCTGAGCGCGAATTACGCTTTCTCCAAGTTCCACCAAGTCCAGACCTAAAGGTAAAAACGTAATGGAAAAAAAATGGACACATGAAATGGAAAAGCGCCTAAATCGACATTCGTTAAATAACTCCCTCGTACCATGGTGGATCTCACAGACCCGGGCCAACTTTGTCTTCTCACAAGTCGGGAGAAACGTTTTCTACTGAAATTCTCGTTTTAATTGCTCGCAACCCGGGTCTGGGTCAATTTGACCCTATGGTACGGACTTGATGAACAAAAATGAGTGAAAAGATGAAAAATCACAAACCCGTAGTATCAGCTTGGAACTGCGTAAAAATTGTGCCATCGACGACCAACATTCTGCCGTGTGGTAATAAAATGATTGTCGGTGTGGCGACCATGGCCTGGTCACTGTTGCCGAACCGAGGATCCGGTTCCGGATCTTCCAGACGGCAACAGCAATGTCTTCGGCATAGGGATCGACAGAATGGCGCGCCCCAGCAGCAATACGCGAAGATGAAGCACAAAACTGCCAGCATCACCAGCAGCGCCGCAACGCCTTGGCCCTGTTGAGCTGCTGCCAGACTCGGCCCACTCGCGACTCCAACCCCCACGGCGAACTCGGCGTTTCCGCTCATTTTGGCTTATGGGAAAAAAAAAAAAAAAAAAACATAAATAACGAAATCGACTCGTTGACAACATTTTTCACACTTTTTACAAACAAAAATTTAAACACTCGGTCGAACGTTATGCGAGTCCGAGAACGACCTGACAACGCAACAGAATTTTCACCGACTGAACGACTGATAAAGCCCCTCAAGCCTCTAATGACTCGAAAACTTATAATTCCTCCAGCAATTTAAATTCTCACGGTATGGCCCCCCATGAGCACGAGTGACACCTGCACATTTCGAAACCCACCACATTTTTCCATTTCGTTTCTCTGATTCACGTTATAAAGTTCGAGTCTACTTTTACTATTGTTCCTACTCGAGCTCAAACTTTATCGTTTTAACGCTCGATGAAATCGGACAATGTATCAAGGAGATTGGCTACACACAATAATGTTGCCATGTTAAAAGCATAGGAAAATTCGAAATTATTAGAATTTGATGAAGTTGGTGGGAATACGCTTTAATATTAAATATGAATATACAAATTTTTCAAGAGTTTTATTCTACATATTTTTCGTGCTATTGAACACAAGAGCTAACATGGATAAGCATAGGATTCAGATATATTATAGGTATATCTTTTGCATATTGAAAACTCAAATTATTCGACAACTACGTCGACGAAAAATAGAGCAAAAATTGTGTCATCGTATTTGATCCTACAGGATATTATCACCAATTTTTATTAAATGCTTATCATAGTGTCGTATGTAGCTAACCTCCTTAAACATTTATTTTTATTCAATCGTTCATTTTTTTTTCTCCGCAGTTCAAACTTTTGTGGCTACTGTGAATTCTATAAATAGTTGATCATGATTAATTTCATGTTTTAGTGGGACGACCACCGATGGCGCAAAAGCGCGTGGTCGTCGTCGGTATAGATAACAGGAAATCTTTAAAACTAATAAGAAAAATGATAAAGTTAATCGAAAAACTGTTGGAATTGATTTCATTGGGAAGAATGAATTTTGGAAGACTGTCAGGCCCATTTCAAATTTATTAACGTACCGAGTTTTATGAATACTTGGCAGTTGGACACTCTAATGCAAATGGGTTCGGGCCGCATTGCGGAACAAATAGCTATTTTTTGGCCAACCTCCAAACTCGTGCCCAAACTTGGTTTAGTAATAATCAAAAATAAAACACTCGATTGAAACGATTCCACGTGTCTTTTACGTTGGCCGTACCGAGCAGTGATATCTTATAAATTTGTCAACTGTTTCGTGCGGTCGAGTTACTGATCGGAATGCATCAGCGTTTTGGGATCGAACGAAAAAATATTTTTTTCGATTTATTCCATCGAGTGCAATTTTTCCTGTCTATTCGGTGACAAAAGAGAATTTTCTTATATTCATACTGAAGCAAAAACAGACGTTGTTGCCTTGTAACTTCAATGTTATGTATTTTCAGTTTTTTCTTGATCAACAATCATCGTCGATGGAGCATAGTCGCGGTGAGCGTCTCGCGAATTGATGAAGTAACGCGATTACGAAGAAATTACGTCTGGAACGAGTGTTACTCGAATCACGTAGTTCCCTTTCTACCATTTATTATTTCTAGCGTTGGACAAGCCCCAAAAAATCACAAAAGTTGCATAATGGCCCAAGGCGAGGGGAAAACACATTCGAAGTCGAAGAGTGTCGTCTCAACTCTCTCCTATGTAAATCGAACCGAGCCGTCGTTGACCATTGAAGACTCTGAGTTTCAAACACAATTTCTGCTCTTGCAGAAGTCTTTCCTTGGAGAAAGTTAAAACTGCCCGATGACGAGACGATCTGTGTAGTCTTTGGTTTACGGCCCGATTACACACGCACCTTGGACGTAACTATTTTGTCAAATAGGCTCTTGTTTTTATTAAGGAAATTGGGTACATACGTCAACGTGATAAGAATTTCATAAAATTCGGTGAAAATATTTTTTAGCATGAAATTCGATGACACATATTTTTTTCTATTTTTCGTCTCCGTAGTTGTCGATTAATTTGAGTTTACCATATGCAAAAGATATACCTGTACATATCTAAATTCTACGCTTATGCATGTAAACTCTAGTGTTCAATAACTCGAAAACTATGGAGAAAATAAAGTTTAAAAAATGTGTATATTCATATTTTAATACTAAAGAGATTGCTCACCAAATTTCATCAAATTCTAATAATTTCGAATAGCATGAACAATCTTTCCGAAATCTCGCGACTTTTTTTGTCCCGAAAACGCGATTGGATTTATTTAAGTTTCCAATTTCGAGTTTACGGTGATTAGAGGACAAGTTGTGGCACGGAAAGTCGAACAATGGCCTTCGAAAAATGAAATCTTTCTCGTCAAGGTCAAAGTTGTTTTTTTCGACGCATATCCTCGTTGTCTTACTTTTGACGGTGACGTTTTTGAAGGAAGTGGTGCTCAAGGTGGCAGCAGCCTCCGCCGCCCTTCGTGAACCAACGGTAAGAAAAATCTTGGCAATAAAATCAGAGTTCCTTGATGCAAGAATTTCCGTTGTTTTCTCTCGAGTCACGGATCCACGTGATGTCGAGAAACCTCAAAAAAAAACGGCTATCGCGACTCAATAGATTTTTGTCAATATTCCAGAAATACACCGATCGAAAAAAAAGGATTTTAACGACAACCTCGATATCGTAATATTCTCATATCACAGAGTGCAGGAGCACTTTGATGCTCCAAAGCACCACGATATATCGGGAAGAGCACTCTTCCAGCAAAGTGCATAACGAGTCACGTGTCAATTGAACACCCTTCAACTATTTTTCGTACACATACTCGAACAAAGAAAAAAATCACGAATTCAAGATAATAAAAAAGTCGGAATAATCGATATAGCGGGTTTTTTTTCGTTTTTATAATTATAATGAATTAATTTAAACTTCACAGCCGAATAAAGGTAAAAAAAAAACTTATGTCACTTTTTGTTGTCGATAAAATTCATCACTGAGAATCACAATTTTTTTGCCACCTTTGGATCGATTACGTTTCTCAATTATTTTTATGAGCGTTTTTTTGTTTATTTAATTTTTTTGCCGATTTTTCGTAATTTTATCACCAGTCCGGGTATTGTTTGATCACCTCGTCGATTCATCTCGTTGAGAAGTTATTAAGATTATTTCTACAATAGAGATGAAAAGGAAATTAACAAAAATAGGAACGGAGAGATTGAACGGAAAAAATGAGCAGTTTCGAGTGTAAACATCGACGAGAGCGCGCCAGGATATTCGTTCCGCGAACACAACGAATCTGTGGCGTTCCCAACCATTCCGAAACGCAAGCGTTTCAGCCAAGACCTTCGGAGCCTCGGACCGACGCTCGCGATTCATTTTTGTATTACCCTTTCCCTCGAGAACTGGACACACGAGGCTCCACCGTTCTGCGATTGCCAAAAAAGTACATTTTCGGTTTTCCGCCTATTCAATAATTTTTACGAAGAAATACAAAGTATGGCAAAATATTTAATTTAAAAAATTGATTTTAATGATCTAATAATTAATTAATAAGATTGAAAGAGTTAAAGAATTTGATGAAATGAATTTTTATTCATGAAAAAAACTAAATTCTTCCATTTTTTGGTCTTCGAGTTATTTTCGATATCCAATCGCCATCTTTTGAAATTGAAACCTCAATTGATAACTGAAAGTAATTACGAAGTGGACTTTGTCTTGATTGGAAAAATTACGACGAGGTTATGGGGAAAAAATGAATAAAAACATCGAAATAATTGGTTGCCATTAGTCACGAACAAATAAAACGATTGATGAATGAAACCCAAGTTTCAATAGGGACGAAAAAAATGACGTCATCGTTCGATTACGAAAGGTAAAAAAACGAAACCCGAATCCACTCACGATTAGCTCGTTCGAGCGACAATTCATGACTGCGAGAAGCTTTTTATGGTACGAAGTATCGAACTGAAAGAAAAATAGTAATCCAATACAACAGTCATTGTTCCCGGAGTACGTGAAATAAGAGTTATTGGAGGCAGTTGGAATGTTAATTGAGAGAACAATGCGACAGTGTCATCACCGCAGAGACGGAATAAAACAATAAAAATAGCCCGCGCACTCGCGAAACGCACACATTGGCAACTCGTTGGGGCAATTCGTTGTTTGGTTGGAAAATAAAAAAAGAGCAGGATATCCGTATGCTACGACGGTTCAACGATCGACTTATTTAGAATCACGCATAATAAGGTCAATCATGATTATGTAGGCGAATAATATATTTCCCGTTGACGTCCATCCGGAGTGTAAAGACGAGAGAACTGAGCGAGAGTTTTATCGCCCGCGTCGAGAAAGCGAAAGAAAGAGAAAGAGGGAGAAAGAGAAAGAGCACCGTTACGGATCGATCGTACACGCAGGCATATTAAATTTTGATTGTTGCCGGAACTCGGTAAGAGTTTGAGTCTGAAATCTTGACTTGAAAATTTAAATTGAATCGAAGAGATTGCGAGGAACAAGGAGACTAGGACGACGCGGAATGGGCTAATTTGGCGAACCAGGAATTGAGTCCCAGAGACGAAAATAAACAAAAATTCTGATTGAATTGAAAACAGAAATTAGTTACGTCAATTTTACCGCGAATAATTGGGTACACTTGGATTTTGGTGAACTATTTTTAACCTAACTATATTGTGCGTTCCAAAATGCTTTTGTTTTTGTTGTTTTCCGTATTTATTATGATCGAAGATATCGCTATGCGTTGGTCGAAATTGTTTTATATTGATTCGACCAGATAATGTTGCACTTGATTTTAATTTACGATCGCGAAACGGGCACAGGAACACGCAGGATGATAAGAATAAAGGATGAACGTGACGCGTTGTATGTGGTAGCACCGACTGCAGGAGAGAGTGAACCTCACAAACGTTTGTTACTGCGCAACCCGAACCGCGTCGGGGGTTGCTTTCCTCGCGGCTCCGATAGAAAACGCTTCCTAGTTTTTTTTTTACTTCCCCTTTTTGTTGCAACATATATAGGTTCTGCACGTAAACTCGAACAGCACCCCAACTCCTTTCAACACGCGGTAGGTCCGAGGCGTCTTGAGAGGAAAAAAAAGCATGCGGAGGGAGCGCCTTCTCGTGGCGGATGTGCGAGTTATGCAAGATGGTTCTGTAGAAAACCATCGCGTGTTACATATCGAAACAGGAAAACGGACGATACCACAAAGCAATTTATTCTCATCAAACATCCGAAATTCCCAAATCATTTTTGCTATGATTCTGTGTGGATTGACCTTAATTGCATTCCTATCGGCTAAGCCATTCGAAAATAAAGTAATTTTGAAGATTCTAAGTGGACGCGACCTTGCAAAAGAGTTTTGCGGTTAATTAATTCGATTAGGCGGTGTCGACGGAGCCGCGTATACGACGACATACTTTTTTGGCTGCAGCAATTTTAGCAGAAATGCCAGACATGTGCAATAAAGCTGGCGGTACCTCTTTGGAATCACGCGATCAGAATTCATATCGATCTGCAAATTAGAACCGAATCGAGATATTCTCGTGCAAAGTTTGAGCAAACCCTTTTGTGCCGAACTGGGTAACGAAAACTGTTTCGTGACTCGAAACTCTATCGTTGACGTCGTCGTCGTGTTATAACACCGACGCATACGTTTTCCGTTTGGTCTATGTCTGCGGAAAGCGTGTGTAGCTGTAATAATAGTTCGTTTGCACGTGGCGTTCTAGCAATGTGAATAAAAACAGCACTCCAACGAAATCGATGCTATCGGTTTGACCCCCTTTTTCGTCGCAAATATACTACAACGCGACTCTCTTCTTCTCTGCGCTGTCGTTCTCAACAACATTTCCTTTTAAATTCTCCACTTTAACATTTTTCATGAAAAAAATCAAATTCCAAAAACAGAAAATCTGCATTCTTCATATCGTCCATTTCTACAATCTTCCTTTTACAAACCGTCTGCTTGTATTCCTTGGAAATGTCAGAAGTTTATGAAATGGAGCTAAAAAATTTGCACTTTTTTCGACGTTCCAGAAGAAAGTCATTCGGGTCTTCGAGACCCCGTCGTACCTCGCACCGTCAGCCAAAGTTTCACATATCACCACGGATGTCAGGAAAGCAGCAAAAAAATAACTTGTTAATCTTCCATTAAACAGACACCGCGACTGGATTCTATACCCAAATCTCTCGTCAGTCCTGTTTGCTTTACTCATTAAGCTCTCCCTCTTTTTTCTCCCTCCTTATATACAGAGGTTTGACATTGTTAACCGCGAAAAGTGTCGGAAACGGGAGCGCAGCAAGGGTTGGGAAGGGAAGGGGGGAAAGGTGTTAGAGTTCCACTGCACACTTCGAAGTAGTTTCGTACTCAACCTCATCCTCTGTCTTTATCGTTTCAAGGGACACTCGTAGCTCCTACGATTCCCGTGTGCATACTACTGGAGTACTCTGGCTAAAAGGACGAGGATTTGTTCACGAGAGCGTATATATTTATATATATATATGAATGAAACTGGATTCCCTGGAGCCCTCAGGGCACTCATCATCAAGGAGACCTTTGTCCTCACTGGCTCTCGAGTGAACGTCTCTACGAAAAAAAAAATCGCTTCTTGTTTCTTTATTTATGAAGTATATATTCTTTTCAAAGATCAAGAATGTTTAACAATTTTGTACAGTTTTTGTAGCTTATCCGCTGTTTTAAATAGAGACAAAATAATTAATTATCCGATATCGGCACGATATCCGCCAACCACTTTTCAAGCTGTTCGATTTCTTCATTGACCAGCTCGTGTCCGACATTCTGAAGAGTCGTCAAAGTACCCTTTACTCCCAAACTTTTCAGAGTATTGTGAGTCGTAATACCCCATTTTAACGGTACGAGATCATCACTCGTTCCATGAAATTGAAGCAACGGTGTTGTCTGCTGTCCGCTGTCTGCCTTGAGAGCCTTGTCAGCGTAAACTCGATTTATTAGAATATTCTGACATTAAATCTGCTTTGAATAAATTTATTGAATTTGTAAAAATGTAGTACCTCGTAAAGCACAGAATTGTTGTTGAGAAACGAGGACATAACGAAACAACCAGCCAATGATTTTTTTTGCCTGTAAGCCATGTAAAGGGACAGCGCACCGCCCATGGAAAAGCCACCGACTACTATTCTTCGAAGCGGAATTCCACTCTCTACCTCTTTGTCTATCAGTTTCGAAATAGCTTCGCACACAAAGTCAATGGAAGATATTTTTTCTGGTGCACTTATAGCTACGGAGCTTCTATCGAACCAAACATTACTTCGCTGAAAACAGCATAGCAAATGTTCAAAGACTTTGGCAGGGGTTAACACTTTTTCTCAAATTCTTTAGTTTAAAATTTACAATTTTGGACAAACAAGGAGCGCAGCAACAATGTTGCAACGCATCCATTTTTTACCATGCCATGTAAAGGTGTATACGGTTGTGACGGAGCAGTTGGATAGACAACTTTAATGTGAGGGAATTTGAACTTCGATGCGTTGAGACTGGAAACCCAAGACTCAACGTCTCTGCCTGAGCTTCCTGGAAATTTAAAAAACATTTTGTCCCTAATGTGAATTCCAAGTTTATCTTCAGTCTCAGTTAGGATCTGTTTTTTATTACTTTAATTTGAGAAAAGACTTCTGCGGCTATTATATCATTTTTGTGGGGGTAAAAATAACAGGAGTGAGAAAGACATTAACGAAAATGTATGAAACTTTCTTCGAATTCATTTATTACTTTGGAAAAAAATATCTTCATACCGTCGTTTTAAAGTGCAAACGTGTTACCAGATTCGGCCACTTCGAAAAAGTGATTTGCAAATACTTCGAAACGCAAGGACTCATCGAGTTGGAATTTGGATCAGTTGATGAGGATTAATGGCTGGAAAATTCTGAATATTTGAATTTACGACGAAAATTTGAAGCATTTGAACGAAAAAAAGAAATCTGAGTTTCTAGCCTTCTCTCTCACACTATCATCGAACAGAGGCAGCGATATAAACACGACCTATAGATATATCAGGTGTTCCTTACCTGAGCCATGAAAAAAAAACAAAGTGGCAGTGTGTTTTTTCGTTGGATGGGATATGACAGTTCTGGAAGCTGAAATAACCGAAGCCATTTCGACGAATTATTCGTTATTTAATAAATCTAATGCTAAAAACTTCGTTGTCCCCGGCGCGAAGCCTGTGCGTTGACACGTCGTTGGACAGAAACTACTGTTTGCGATTCCGTAAATTTCCTATATTTGAGCAGCTTTTTCAATTGTTTCAAAACGTTGTCTGAAAACCGCTGGGTAAATAAAAATCTATACAATTTTAGAGATTGACCAATTTTTAGGTTAATTAAAAATAAAAAATGTTTGCTAAAAGCAGCAAGATATGTCGCGAGATTTTGCCGACCGAGACTTCGAATTGGCTGAAAAACACAAACACAAGATGGTGCTGATTCGGCTCTAAGGCCCGAGCGCCGCCAGTGTGCGAAAGCAGAACGTTCGGAGGGCGACATTGATCGCCGGAGTGGCCGGAGTAGTGTACCACGCGCTCAAGTCGCGAGCGTTTCTGTTTACCTCGAGAAAAAATAAACAAAATCGAATTTGGCATAAAAATCAACGATCCTGAAAAAAAAACGTGGCGAAAAATAAAGAATAAGAACAACGGGACTGACGCCCACTGTTTAGCACCGCATTGTTGAAGGGCTGCGCACGCATATCCACGCGGAACAGCGTTCGAGAGTGCCTCGTGAGAAATTTGAAAATTCACGAAGCGTACCTATACGTTGAGGATTGTAAAGGAGTGGGGGTAAAAAGCGATCGTTTGTCATTGCTCGGCGGAGCTGTCACGCGTGTTTTTTGGGTTGTCTCCGCGCCGCGGGTACGCACACTTATTTTATAACCTGTGCTTGAGATAAGGAAAATTATTTCGAAAAAACGCAATCGAACAAGTTCTTGCCAATCCTGGGCCTAAAGAATAATCGATCGTTTGTGGGAGTGTCGTAACGCGAAATAAATAAACGTTATTTTCATTTACCGTTTGTGCGTTTGAGTGCAGAGTTATGTTTGATAAACGTTGGTGATTCTTGCAGGCTGACAACAACGATGCAGAGGAGCGGTAAGTCAAAAACTCTGTTTACAATTTTTAACTTTATTTTTATTTTGTAATATATTTTTTCAACACCCGGTGGAACATTTATTTTGGCAACATTGTCGATCGATAACTGCTCGACCAATGGGATCACCTATAACTTTCACAAGTACGATTAAACGCTCGAAATTCTTAAATAACGAATTTACGAGATTCTCGTCCTGGTCAAAACGATTTTCGACTTTAACCGACTCGTCGACCATTTTGAGAGCGCCAAATTTCCGCGTCAATATAACAGATTTACGTGTGCGGCGCGCCATTGGATAGTCCACGGTCAATACCGCACCACTGCCTGGGTATAAACCACTATATCCCTATTGTTTTTTTCTTACATTTTTTATCCACCCAGAAACCGCCATTTTCTTCCAATCCGTCCCGAAAAAATTCTAGTTATCAAAAAGAAAGTGAAAATCAAAATGCACAACTTTTTATTCATCTCCACGTGTTGACAACTTCCTGCGTTATCAATTGAGGGCAGAGATTTGATGCAAAATATTTTTCTATGCCACGACATGATGACAAATGTGTTTCTGGCGCGTTCTTTGATTTCTCGGAAATAAGGCAGGATACCCGATTCTCAGAATTCCCCTTCATTGTGTGTGCGAAAGTCGTGTATATGATTTGAATTTTTCTCGATAATTCGAATTTCTTGGTTGTAAATTGTGATTGAGATATTATCAACATTATCACATATTGAATTTTGGGAAATTCAGTGAAACGAAGTTCCTCCGAAATTCAACGTCGACCGTGAATTCCCAAATGGCCCAATTTTTTTTTTTTTTCGCTACAACGCCGATACGGTGTCACGGTGTGTCCTTTCTTTGATTCTGCGTGATTCGTCGAACGAATGGCATTGAGCCAGATAGCTCTTTACTCGGGCGTTGATTCTTATGAAAAACTCGTGGCCCTGACAGAGTTTATACGTGAGTCATGACTGCGGTCCTTACTGCATCTGACCGAGCGGACTAGTGATTTTTCCTTAAGAGCAAATTGCAATGATGTGATCGTCATTGATCGATTCGATTGTCTTATGACAAGAGAAAATGTTCAACTTGAAATTCTTCATTAACGTTGAATATTTGAATGTGAGGTTGCATATGCAATTGAGACATGTTGGAAAAATCTAAAAAGTTGGATAAACCAACGGATTCAGGGGGGAGAAAAAGGAACTTGAAAATAAATTCCAAACCATGCAAAATTAACGTTAGTTTTAGCCATCATCAACATCCCTAGGATGATACAGAGTTTCATATGGTACCAAGCTGTAGTGCATAATGGGGGAGAATGGAAAAAGTAAGGGTGCAAGTTCGTTTTAATTGTATTGCTCTTGAACCAGGTAGGTGCCTGTATTTCGCTATGCCTTATGTATGTCTTGTGTATGGCACTCCGTAGTACGAACACGCACTTTGTTTACAGTGCGTTCATAATGGAAGCACAAGGACGACTGGAGGGCACTTATGGAAACAGCGAAAAAAGGAGGGCAGAGTATGCAGTTCGGTGTCAAACGGAGGATCGTCTGGACGTTTTTCTATGTGGCGGGCGCCTTCTCGCGTCGTTAGGAAACGATTTATGCTTTGAGATGGAATTTAGACTAGATTTGAGACTTTTTTTTGTAAAAATGTCGTTTTAAATCGTAAAGGTTAAACGACATTTCATATCCGAATGACTCAATATTGTATAGTATCTGCGAAGATCATAACGATCGTAAGAACGATAAGAACGTAATAATAATGGAATAGGATTGATTAAAATTAGCATAGCCATGCGTTTTCTCTGCTACGTAAATAAAGCGTAAGAGTTATATGGTCGCGAAATTGCAACGTAACACGAAGGAGGTCTCTACTTCCCCTTCTATGGATGTTCGAGTTTCATCATTATTCATGCGTTTATGCAAATTGCATATATAGGGAGCAAAGAGTAGATTCTCGAGTGCTTGAATCCCGCCGCACATAAACAGGCGAAGAATTCGCGCTCGAGAAGTCTCGGCTTTCCATGCGAGCGAGCTGGTTCTAATCCCGGGACTCTGTACAAAGGGGTTTTAGCGAAAGCATCGTGCGAGTTCGACACACAAACGTTAATTGAAATTTCGATTTCATCCCACATAACGGATTGCCTTAGAATGATTCACAGCTAACGGAGCCTCGCGCACTACTTTGGTGCTATGAAGAATTCAATAATAACCCGCAAGAACGTGGCCATTAAAAATTATATAAAATTAAATCAGTATCGACAAGTCGAATGGTCTCTCCATAAACTTATCGAATGGACGGTTTATCAAACATTTTTCCTTCTCATTTTCTTCCTGGTCACTTGTGCGGTTTCGCTAAACCAGTGTGTGCGTGTGTTTTGCCCTTTTGCTTAGTTTGAGGTTGTCACGCCAACCAGCAGCCACACAATGGAAAAAAGAAATCTTCTCTAGTACGAGCGCGCCCAGTAACTGATCCAATTTAAATGTTACCTAGCTCGCTACGACATATTTATCTTCCTGAAACCTTAGAGCGGATTTCAGTTTGTGTATCCACCGCGAAGCTTGATGCTCTCTCGACGCGTCCAAGCTTCCAACTTCGAGTTCCACCAGTTAGTTATTCCTCTTTTGCTCTGCAGTTCACACTTGATATCCGAACGTGAATTATTCCATCTCGCTCGCGAGCAGTGACGATTGGCAAGCGTACATCCAAGTGTTAAAGTTCCAACTTGTAAGACGCGTGGTCAAAGGAACAATTGGTGGCTTTTTTTTTCCATTTCCAAGAACATACAGACGATCAGCTGCTTGTGCTTAAGGTATCCGACCCGTGAATAACATCCACGTGTGCGTCTCTGACGCCGTTCGAGTATCAGTTTTCATCTGATTTTGTGCCACGAATTTCCAACTTGTTCATTCGTCAAAATTTCGTGTATGCGCGGCTCGTACAAGCAACTTTCGTGTTTTATTTAAGATCGTGTTGGAATTCGCGGTCTTGGTGAATTTCATACGTTCTTGTTTTCATTATTTCTTTTCTGAGGGGAGAAATCTATTTCCAGTCGGGGTTTGTACAGCAGCGTGGCTCGTCCTGTGCGTGCATTGCACATCCTCGTCTTCATCTTCAACTTCTTCTCCCTCCAGTGCCATTCCTTCATTTCGATAATTTTTTATTTGAAAAAAAATCAAACAAACGAGTGACAAAACCAATTGAAACGTTTGGTGTGGAACAATCTGTCATACGAGCCTAACGGACTGAGGTGTTTGTAGTAGTGACGAAGTGGTGAGGTTCTCCAGTAAATCGATGATCAGAATGGAAACGTCATCCGTCGTGTTCGTGCCTCAAAGTCCACGTAAGATTAACATTTTATGGGATACTCTTAACTGCTCTGATAATTAACGAACGAAACAGCAAACCGATTTAAAAAATTCTCTCTTTCGTAATCAGCGCAGTTGACGAATCGGTCACTCTCCATAAAACTGCCAGTGGTCTTGGTATCAAGTGGCAGAAAAAAAACGGTCTCTTCTTAATTGAACGCTTGTTCGTCTGATTGCTAAATATTCGCCAGTTTATTTCTCGGTCGAAGAAATTCTCGCTGCATCCAGAGTCGACGCTCTTCTCCCTTTTGTGTCATCCTAGAATTTCTTGCGACTGATGTCATCAACTTCACTCTAAAAACACTTCTCATCTCATGCTGTTCGGATAAATCGCTTTGTCGATTTCGAGCAGGAGATACCAAGCCAACAATTCGATTCATTGTAACCCCTTCCAGCTCCTTTCGTTGAAATGGTGGCTGGATCATTATCGGGTACCCCCTAATGTTGCTATAGCTGAATGAAAGATCGTTTTCACGAGGAAAGTCGAAATCATCATTAGGATTGAATGAAAATCGAAAAGTTTTAACGAACCGTTTGACTTCCTCCAGTTCACTCTTCATTCTCGTGGTTGTCCTCACTGAAAATCATCATTCTCTATGCAGCGAATTTTCGATAAATTGCGTTGTCAGATTCAAAAATTCGTGACGTCTTTCACTCGGAAAAAATGGACAAACGCACGTGACTTGAGAATAACATGCGTTAGTCACACTAGGAAATTCTTATTTTTTGCATATTCAAAATTAATTTTTTTTTTCAAAATATTTGACGTGCTTTCGCGGAAAAAGATTGAAATTTCAATCGGTCATCTCATTCTTTGCATGTTAAAATTATTCGTTGGATTTCAAAGTTGCGGGACGAATTTGTTCAGTTTTAATGATTATAGTTTGTAAAGGTTAAGTAATTTAGGAAACGGTGAACAATCAATCAATCTCTTTCTAACGATTTACTTATTTCCTCTCTTCCTGCCCCTGCTTTCCGATCCTTCATTATTCTTGTCTCTTTTCCCCCATTCTTATCGCCACGATCCACGCCCTTTTGTTGTTTTGTTTCCGGTCCTCGTACGGATGCTGCACGACCACACGATTATTCACATACACGCGATCATAACGTCTGTATACGAATCCATGTGGACATACCCACATATGTATGTATACACAAACGGCCCTCAATGACGACAACGTGTCACCGATACCACACTTGGTCGTCGTTGCCAACACGCTCACAACCTTGTATAGCGGTAAGTCATCACCGATAAGAAAAAAAAATGAACGCATTTAGTTCTACGATCGTAAAGCAGTTATCGCTCGAACGTCCGTAGCGACGAATCGCGAAAAGTTGACTTATTTTGACAAAAACTCTTTATTTACCGGTTTAGTGCTTTCGCTATCAAATTTTCATGGTGTAGAAGATAACAGGAGACAAAAAACCATTTAAAAAGATTTCAAAAGATTGCCCGGCTTCTCGCGTGCTCACCATCGCTTAGTCCTCTGTGAACGTGTACGTGCTGGTTGCTCTCATCATTTTTTTCCATAGGCTACGTTTTAATAATTTCCCAATCTTGATAAATATTTTTTTTCCTTACAATATTTTGAAATATCTTTCGATTATGCTGGAGTATATTTTATTAGATTTCTCTGCACTTTTTTCTTTCAACTTAGTTTTTTGAACTTCAAATAATTAATGTAAATAGCCTTTGTTACTTGAAAAAGTCATGGCATATTTATTTAACAATTTAACGTATGGAATTGGAATGAAAAGTTTTGCCAATGAATGCAGAAGATTTATAAATAATCGAAAAGTTAAAAGTTGACGCTTTTCATGAAATATTGAGGTTATCCCACGCGTTATTTGTTCCTCCATCATCTAGTGTATCCCATAAATATTAATTGTTGAGCAAACATTTATCTGCTTATCAACCGCTGGAGGGTCGATGGGTATCTTCCAGTTAACATTTTTTTTTAAGTGCCCAGAAAAATTTCGCTCATTTCATCGAGTAGTGATTCCTTTTTTTCTCGTTTAAAAAATGTTCAACGAAGGGACAACCCCGTAGTTTTGCTCGTACATTTGGCCAACTATTGACCCGATTCGAAAACCAGAACAGTACCGTGACCACAGGCAATTCCAATTGACCGATCGAATGTGCTATGATGAGCTGTGCTCCTTGGACAGATTCGATCTTCCCAAGCAGTTCTGCGCGAAGTCTCGCGCAAAATGACAGGGCACTAAATACCGAGAATAATAAATTTTTATTTTTCATATAAAAAAATATCTAAAATATAAATAAACAAAAAACTGTATCCGTATAACTCGTTCATCAACTGAATGGCTACGGAGCTATCGAAATGCAGTTCATAATGCGCGGCTACAAAGCAGAAAGTAGCATTGAAAATTCAACGGCACTTCCTGCTTCGCCCCATTTCGTTCGAAACGTGAAAATTGAATAAAACTCGACATTTCCGCAAGTTATGAAAATATTAAATTCCGAGTTTCTGTGTTTATTCGCCGGAAGTCTAATTGATGGAAAGGCAATTAAAAGGAGATTGAAAAGTTGAAAAAACTTTTAGTACCGGGCCAAGTTTTGAATGAAAGTTATTAATCCCTCGTTCCCTTCGAACCAGTCTGAATGCGCCTGGGGATCGACTCGTGTAAATAAAAATATACAGGGCTCCTCAATGCCAGTAGAGTGGAAGGCGTAGACTCGTAGAGACTTACCCATTGATCTCTAACCTTTTTTTTATTCCGGAGAGTATAACTGTCTAATCGTGATACGAATACTGGAGTTAATGTATAATGCGGTCAACGGAATAGCCACCGGGCAACGAACCTCAATGGTAAAGAGGAGGCACTTTACGCACTTGTCGAGCAAGAGGCTCAACTGCCCATATTCAAACTGCTTATTTCTCCACTCGGCAATGTAGTGCTGCCCAAAACGATAATTGTCAATCTGCGATGAATAAAGCGTGCGGGCACTTTATTTGTCAATTAAATAACATCTCATTTTTAACACCAACCGTATTCGATAGAAAGGAGAGTGAAAAAAAAACCAAAACACAGTGCGTAAAGCGAAATTAGTTAAAAAGCAATCGGAATGGCAACACCAACGTCTCGACGTCGTCTCGATCCATCGGTTCTCGCCAAATTCCATGACAGACATCAGAAAAAGATTATCCCCGAACAGGTAGAGCACGCACATATTTCATTTTATTCCGACTCTTTTAACTTTTCTTCATCCCTTTGAAAAATGTGAATTATTACTTTTTTCTGTGTATTTTAAGCAGGTAATCTTACGATTCATTGCTCTGAGCAATATCGGTGATTCACGGTCTCGTATCTTCTCCGAGCCGTCTGAGCCAATAGAGCCATTGATAAAGAGCGTTGAGCTGTCGCAGCCCTTCGTATCTTATTACGATGACGTTGAATCAGGAAGGAAGAAAATTCTCGTTCGCATTAGTGTTTTTTTTTTCATTTTTTAAAATTCCAGCTTAGTCGTATCGACTAATGGATCATGAAGAAATATCAGTATTGCTTTCTTATAGAGCAATATACATATGTGACGATGAAATTTGTTTTTTTTTCCAGTTTTCAATGTCAATGCACTTGAATCGTCCCAAAACGTCGAAAAATCATATCCAGAAAAAATGTCCGGATGTCTGTGTATGTAAGTTCTGGCAGTGTAAAATTCAAACGTTTATAACTCGAGAACGGTTTAAGCTACAGAGCTCCGGATTTGCACAGATGCACCGGCTCTTTTTTATCGATTCCCATGTGATTTTCGATTTTAAAACGTTGAGTGATGATTTAACGTAAATTTGGGGGAAAAGATGGAATAAAAATGAAAATTTTCAATATCTTTATAGTCTTGTCGGTCGTAATTATTTTTATCTCCATATTTCATGGTTCCGTATGAAAATGGCGAGCCAAGAGCATTCGGTGGCAGTTCTGTGTACGACCTCGCACTCCTTATCGTTCCGTGAGCATTTCTACCGTGCAGCGATGCTTTTGCGTGCGAAGGATACTTTGTATGCCAGCGAGATAGTAGGAAGTACCTGAGGCGCGATAGGGTGCCAAGTACATAGAGCGTAGCACAGAGGAATCCTCGTGTAGTGTCGATGTGACCTTAATTGGGCTTGGGAGTCGATACAAGACGGACAAGAAGCAATGCTCGTGTATGTGAATAGGTCTGTGTAACTATTTTGCCTAGCTCGTTAGTTCGTCCGATATGCTACAATGTAAAAGCATCCCGGAGGGAAATCCATACATAGGAGAGAAATACTGTTATAAGAATTAGCGTACGTCACTTGCATGCGGAAATGAGTCTCGAAAACGGACATCGAAGCGTCTTTCGACTTTATAGAACTGCGTGGCGCTGTCAACTCTTCGGAATTTCATTCCAAAATACAAAATCATTCGAAAAAAATCACGCTCGAGAGAATCGATTGTCGATTATCGTTATGGAGATAACCTCAAAAAAGTCGTAACGAAAGGTCCTAACGGGATAACCTTCCAAACTTCCGGCACGCTGTACGAACGAATCCGAAAGTTCCGGGAGCCTAAAAAACTCTGTTACTCTCTCTCTCTCTCGAAAACGCCCTCGAGACGACGCACCCAGCAGGCTACGAAGATCCACGAAGATCCCATAGCCCTTTTGGGCTATGGGATTCTGATTTTTCGCAAAAATACATGTTTTCTTTGTTGACACTTGTCTTCGTCAAAGTCGTTCCAAAGATTCAGTCTTTTCGATATAGATTTCGCAACGCAATAACCTGAACTCGTGCTCCCCTTAGTTTTGGATATGAAGCAGACTCTGGAGACTTTTTAATGACCTTGGAAATTTCGTACGATTCTAACCATTTCTACACTCCGGTCCTATAGAGTGAACTCAATTTTTTCATCTCAAACTATTTTTTTTACATCGAAAATTCGCTTTTCACACGCAGAAGGTGTAAAAATTTCTTTCGCAAAAATTTTATGTTTCTTTTACACTTCGTGGGATTCTACGCCAGTAAAATTCGGCGTCGGAGTCTTGCAAAAAATGACGAAACATTTTGAATAAAAAAGAATATTTCCGGATTTCAAAAAATTGCTTTGCCATGTTGAGAATTCGTGAGAAAACATCCCGAAATATTCAACTGGATTCGTTGTTTTGGGGTCGAGGGGAAAATTGAAAAAAAAAAAGTTTATTTGGCTTTTTCAAATGACTCGGTTTATATTTCCCGTTAAAAAATCTCGTCCTGACGATCACAAAGTTCAGTAAACATTGTTATGCAATATTGTACGTAAAGAGACGTATCGGCGGAATAGTAATTCCGCATTAGTGCGAGATAGGACGATGATCGTAGCTGGAAGGGAACGAGAGTCTCGGGCGGACTTGCGCGAACGAACGACGACTGTGGATAGGTGTGTGCGTAGAGCACACACATGGCGAGGCTTCGTTGTACATATACACAGCAGAGCGCTCATCCCCACTCCGAGAGACAGCTGCGTCAGGCGTGGTCGCCGTAGCGCGCCTCGTTCCTTCTCTCTCCCGCTCACTTACTCGCTCGGAGTCTCCATCGTTAGTCGAGTCGGTTCTCTCGTGCACCGCGATTTTCTCTCGGGGGTTCTCTCGCCTCGAAAAAGCGTAGCCAAAACTCCACGAGTCGTACACAACGCCGGGTCCGCTGTGTCGCCGTCGTCGTTGTGCGTCGACTGCGTCGCTTTTTATTGCTTGTTACGGGGAAACTTGATCATCGTAACCGAATAACAACAGAGTGATAATAAAAATGAATAAATAATAAAACAGAAGGATACGGAAAAAAACTAATTCGATACTCGCAAACGGAATAAGTGACTGCAGGTCAGGATTATCGTCGTTTATTTTCTTACACCATTGTTAAGTCTCACCGAGCTCGCCGGGAGCAGTCGACAAAACGGACTTGTTACATTGTCTTTCCACGCCGCGAAGCCACGAGCAAAGGGTCAATCGAAATTTACTTTCCGTCTATCAAATAAATCCTCATCCCTTTTTTCTTTTTCGAACTGGAGCGTGCAAAGTGTGATAGTAGTGTCAGTGCAAAAAGCAAGTGCTTCGGTGAATAAAAAAAGGGAGACAGAACGATGAGCAGAAAAGTGAGAGTGGCAGTCACGTTTGGCCGATTCGGCGATGTGAATCATCAGCAGCGGCGTTCTTGAACCCGGACTCCGCTACACCTCGATATATATATACCTATATTTATACACGAACGCACACAAGCGTACAACAGTGCACCGATTGACGAGAGTCAGCCCTAGTGAGACATACGAAAGAGTAATACAAAAAACAGGCCTAAGATTCTTCACAAATTATATTTATACACGCACATCGGTTACGAGCGTCTCCCTCCCTCTCTCTCTCTCTCTCTCTCTTTCTTTCTGTGATACAAGAAAACCTTATTACGAGTATACGATACATAATAAGTAACGCTCCGGGCAAAGAACACGTTGTTCTAGCTTCGAAATAACGTGCAAAATTCTCAGAACGCGATCGAGGTTTTACGATATTCTCTTCGTTTATTAGCTGCATCGCGCTTCTCGTTTTTTTCACAAATCCGTATTCTTCTGGCTTCTCGGAATCAAATGCTAGCGGAGCATTACTCTTAGGAATTTTTTCCAGCGGTTCTTATCGGCGCTTGGACAAAAATGATAATTTCGTTTTTAACGTTATTGACTGCTGTGTGAAGTGCATTTTTGTTTCTTTTCGGGGAATATGTGATCTCGGGTCGGAGAATCGATCGATCTTCTTGAGAAATCCAAATCTTTGCGCAAAAATTCGAAAAACCACAGAAAAAAAGTCGTGAATCGATGTTTTTGTTACCGACTGAGCATCATTTATTTTTATCTCAAACGTGAATGAGAGTTATCCTTTGTGACGAGCACGTGATTGAATCGACGAAAGCTTTAATCAAGTTTAGCATTTGTTTACGTCCGGATTGTTCACGTCGTTTTTGTGTAACGTGCGTAATTGAAAAAGTGAAATTTCCAAAATTCGTGCCAGAACGATCATTGAAAATCGCGAGTTGACCAAAATAACGAAATATTCGGTTTGTGTTTTTTATTTTCGCAAATCGTTCCTGTAGAGGTACCTCCGTTATATATTAACGATTCCATTAGCAGTGTCGTCTTTCGGTAATGTCATCGTGAAATGCATGACGCAGCACGGGGTCAAGTATTGAAAAAATTCAATGGAAAACATCGCGGAATAGAATATTGAATCGAAATATTATTGGGACGAAAATGAACGTCATATTGACGGATTATCAGAATAGGAGAATCGATAATGTGCATATTGGCAACTGTTGGCTCGAACACGATAGAGCACGATCGAGTAGGCGCTTCGAACGAGTGCGGTCTGTGGAAACTTGATACGAATTTGGGTGGGAGGCGTTTCCAGGACGATGGCAACGCTGGTGGCAATGTTATGTCCGCACCGTATACTAGTTCGGTTATTCCGAACCCCCTTTCCAAAACCGAGTTTCGATCTTTCGCGCGAAACCTGTTCTCTTAGCTTCTTCCTCAAGCTGTACGTTTTAGTTTTTTCTCAGTCAGTTCTCATTTATTTGGTCCTTTGCAAGCATTCAACAATCCATGGGGAATGACAACAGCCCTTTGTATGTTTTAGATTTTCAGAGGCTCAGGCTCTTGAGGTTACTAATTTGAGTTCGATTTCGACAATTCGAGTCAAACCCATTGTCTTGGATTTTATTAAATTATACCAGGAACTTAAAGAGGGAGCACACGGTAAGATAACCGCTTTCGAGATTCATTACGATCGAAATTTCAATTGAAACTTGAGTTGACAATGGGCACAAAGAGGCCCGAACATAATGGTTGCTCTCGGACCTTGAAAATCCAGGAATAAGGGATGCTGAGTTGAAGAAAAGAGCCGGCCGACCAGCAAAGTTAATCAGGATCGCGTGCGAAGTTGATGTGGCGTTCAATCGGGCCTGCCGGCGCCGCCAGTTACACTTTTCACATGTTTTTGTCCTCAGCAGATTTGAGGGTGTGTCAGGGACATGGGACAGTGGCGCCAGAAGCGCGCGGCACTTTTAAAAACTCTCAAGATTGCTAAAATCAGTAGATCGACTTGTGAATCATTCGGTAAAGGAAATTCAATCAAATCTGCTGTACTTTACTGCTAGAATGTTGCTCGAGAGTAAATTCATATTCCGGTAGTAGAGCCGCAGCATTGAATAACTTTTGGCGGTTCTCGTCGAGTTGATCCCGGTTCGTAAAAGGGTTATTGCTCGCGTATTTCTCCTTGTGCATTGACGGTATTAAGTTCAAGAGTATAATCGGAACTTGGCATAGAACATCGACTAAAAGCTCGAGCGAGCTCGGCTAAACCGTACGCGTGCGTATATATGCATCGAGTCGTTGCCAAAAGTTGCATTCAGAAAAGTTATTTATCGCCAGCGCGGTCGTTCAACTTCTCCGAACAACTCAAAACATTTCGGAAGCTGCTGGATCCTTTTCATTATTCCATTCGTTTTATTTTCGTAACCGATTGCATAATTTTCCGACTTGAAGTTTCATGCAGAGAGAATAGCTGCGAAGCCACACGTTGCAGACTTTCGAAGTAACTTGTTGCCCTCCCAATTCACTCGGTAGTTGCGTTTCAAAAGCCACTGGAGCCAGCCAAATCCTAACTTGGTAGAATCGATGGCAGCTGTCGTTTCAAAATATCATTTTAAACACAAAGCCCCTTTCCAATTCTCGGAGGCTTTGTTGACAAAATTGGATCGCGCAATGAAAATAATGAGAATTTGTTCGAATGTGGTGATAAGATTCTTTGGCATCAAGTATACAAACAGACATTTTTTCAAGATTTTTCATCCCATTTTTATCGAATAATTGAGAGTTGAATCGAAGTTCGTATGCGCGAGACGTATACCTGTCTGCATATAAAATCTATGCTTATGCACGTGAACTTTGGTGCTGAATTACTCGAGAACTATGTGTAGAAAAATCTGAAAGAAATGGTATCGTCATTATATTATTGAAGAATATATTAACCAAATTTTATGAAATTTTCATATCGTTGGAATTTTTTATGTTTTTATCATGGTATGCCAATATTGTATCTTCGTGATCCAAAGTCCTTAACTCCGGTACCATCTGCTACTGCACTAGCGTTGCCTCATCGACCATCACTTGACAATTCGTATCACGTTTCCCAGCGAATTAAATAAAGTTCTTTTCATTATCCACAAATTATCGAAGACCTTTTTTCATTAAAACTATTTAGCTGGATTTTCATCGAAGAGCAGAAGTTTCAAACGGTGACAGAAACGACGAGGAGGTGCCAGTGAAAGTAAATCAAACTATAGTTGCCAGCATTATCCACGGACTAAACGGCCCTTCGTATTAATATTGAAAATTCCTAATAAAAGCGAAGTTGGAAGAGAAGGAAAATATAGAAAAAAATTGAAAAAAGAAGGAACGATGTCCTCGACCGAAAATCATAACGGCACGACGCCTCTTACGAATGGAATAAAATCATCGAGTACGATAGCGACGCTTTCGGCAACGTCGTCAATGCCGAATTCCACGGCGACCTCAACGACAATATCATCGTCGAACAGTGGCCCGGTAGGAATTCGGAACAGTTCAACGGTAGCGACGAATTCGTCGTTTCTGTACAGTTCAGGAGCAAGCGTGACACGTGACAGACCAAGACAAGCCCCGCCGCCAACGTTGCCGAAATACACCTCGAGCTTCAATGCCGGATCGAACGGTACCGCTGAAAGACTGAGCCGGGAACGCGAAACTGGCAATAGCTACAGACTCGCTAGTCTCGATAGACTGGCACTTAAACAAAGGATTCTCGACAGTGAAAAAGCCAACGGTGCAGATCCCAATTCGGTAAGGAACGAGCTGGATTCTTCTCATTCCATTCCGAAAACGCACCTTTCAACTTTCACATCCTAATTCACAATCTTATCCACTCAAACCTTCGCCGACCATCGCAACTGCACTATTTGCACCAAGTTTACCAAAATACCAAGGAGTTATATAAACGATAACCAATCCCTGATGCTTTGGCGTTCAATGGCATCGAAAATTTTGACACTTGCTTTTCGTTTTCGTAAGAGAAACCAAAAAAAAATATTAATTTACAACGGTTTAAAAAACGCCTTGGGTCAGATTGACCCAATATGCACTTATAGGATGTGTGAAAAACAAAAATTAAGTTACAAATTGAAATGCATATTAACCGGGATTCAACGTTTTTCTCGAAGGGTTAATTACCGATCGGGTATGTATGAAAAAAGCTGCGGAATGGCCGAAATCAGACACGAAGGAAATGAAATATTTCTTTAGTTAAAAATAAAAATCCGCTGACAGGGTCGAAAATATACAATTTTAAAAATTGCAGATATCTCGCTCGCACTCACAGTGGCAAGATGGCGTCTGATCCCTCACCTTAAACGACAAGAAATAGAGATAGAAACTTGCCTTCAACGGGAGTAGCACAAATATAAACACAGATGCTTGTTTCGGCTCGAATGAATTGGTTCGAAGCAATAAACTCGAATGGCTATAGTAAAGTCGTATCGAGATCCCACGTGCTGTCTGTCAGTGATGTTGGAAGGCTCGATGCGATTGAGTTTTCAACGGCACTGGCAGCTGGTTGGGTACCACTGAGAAATAACCACATGGCCGAGTTCACCCTTCCATAGGAAAAACACACAGACTCCCGCACTCAGAATCTCTGTTGTAGAGTAACATCGACGAGGCTTGGAAAGATAGGGCGGGGTGGGCGACCATCTCACTCTTATTCGAGAGCAGTGCACGAACCAGTCCCATGATGTTTTTGCCAGAAGAAGGGGGGAAAGGTCGTTTAAGGGCTCACCGCCCTTGTACGCTGTTCTCGCGCCGAACCTAAAGGGACCTCGAAAATCTATTGGACTGCATGACTCACAGAAAGTGAGGCAATCCAGCGACCCTCCCTTTGAGGCTACTCGTTGTTGGTTTTTACTTGGATGTTACGAGAGGTCGCTTATACGAGCTTTTCGTTGTATGAGAATATTTGCTTTAGGGAACGAGTCGACCCCATGGAAGGTCGTGCCTGTTGAACCGATTGAGCAGGCAAAATAACTGACCACATTGAATCCTGATTTGTAGCAGACTGTAAAGAAATTACCACGGTCTAACGACTTTCGTTAATTTTTGTTTTCTATCTTCCGCATCGTCCTTCCGAATGTCACTTCATTGACGAGCAAACATTTTCATGATTATTTCTCTTTCTTTTAATTTATCTTCGGGCTGGGGCTCGGGTCTTTATGCGCGTGAAATATCTCGAAAATTCTAAAAATACACGACACACCGAGTTACTCATTATGAATACCCGAGCCATGCCCACAGGCCTCTGTATGACCAAGAGCATCAACGGAAAATAAACGTTCAGGCCACACCATTCAAACGTATAAAATGCACATGGATGCCGTATAATCTTCGCGGGGGTTTCTCGGGATGGAAAGAGAACACAAACTAAAGCTGCGGCATAAAGGGTGTGAGCTCAAGTCCGCGTTAACAAAGCAGCAACCCCTTTCACGAGAACGGGGGCGAACGTCCCACTGTACGATGCTGCTTTTTTGTTTTTTTTCTTCTCTCCTTTTCACCACTCCACAAACGGCGCTAGGACTCATGGCTTAACCGCACTTCATTTCATCCTGTTCTCGTATGTGTGACACACGTATTCACGTTTTTTGGCACCCTTGACTCGCGGAATTTCACCAGTTTTACTTCTTTTTTTTTTTTCATTCACTCTAAACCTTACGCCCACAATCGTTTGTCAAATATCTTCATTTTTCTTTGCCCTCTTTCCTGCGGCTGCTTTGCCGAAAGCCCAACGGCATAAGGTTCCTTGCCCCTCTTTCGAGTCTTCGATGTTAAGAAGGTTGGCTACATACGACAATATGATGAAAATTCAATCGAATTTATTGATAATATTTTTCAGCATCAAATACGATGACACTAATTTTTTTCTATTTTTCCTCTAAATAGTTGTCGAATAATTTAATTTAATCATTTTGATTTTCAATAATTCATATATAATCTCATTCTGTGGATAAATCGATCACAATTATTTAACCTGATCGTTCTTATTGATCGAGTTTCGTTGAAAAATCTGTATGTTTGTTTGGGTGCATATATCTGGGGTCGAGGACACCTTGGCTTCTTGAACCATTTGTTTTAAAGTATTCATCATTCCAACGAAACATCATAATGGCGTGGTCGACCTCGCACGTCGTGTAAAACCTTAAGGGGCACGGCTGTACACGTCCATTTATTTTACAACATCGGTACACACGGTTGTAAAAAAAGAATAAAGACAGCGGCTCTATTTCCCACCAGCTCGTATGCTCTTCCGGCCCTGTAACTCGACTGGCGAGTCGGATATCGATTCTTCGCATTGTAGGTGTTCCAGTCCACCGCCGCACATACTCGTAGTCGTTGTATATAAATTCGAGCAGCTTCTCGATCCTTTTTTTATAGGGAAGATAAAACTGGCATGTACGAAATTGTTGTTTCTTTGGCGAGGAGTCACCTGCTGGTGGAAAAGTGTCTCGTCTTTATGGATTCTTGTATCCAGGCGACCCAGTTCTTCCTCGTTTGCAGGCCATCGCATCACCAAAAGCTTTTAATTATTCGAGTCTAATGAATATTCATTTTCGTCTGTATCAGAAAAACCAGTTGGCAATTATCGACTCGTGCTCGAGTGCCGAATTTAACGATATGGACAATATTCTACTAGACTTCGCATGCATTTTACACAGAGCTGTATTATTTATCGGCCATAGTCTGGCATGATAAAACACCACTCGACCTCATTAAGGCCAAATGCCCCGAGAGTTTGAATCGCAAACTCGATGGATTATTCTGTTTTTATTGATTCTGTTCTCAATTACAAGTCCGAGCACCTAGAGAGTCGGTGCTCCTCAGGCCCTTTAACAGTTTTAATATCATCCGATTTCATTTAAAATGAATCAACGGAGACACTCGTTGAATTGAATAACGAGGCAAGGAAACTTATTCACTCAAATGCATCGAGCGTCCATTTAATTTATTGGGAAATTATCGTCTCGCAATTCATGAGCAATCCTCAAAGACTTTATGCCCCAATGTAGGCCACAAATTTTAGCTCTTTCGTCATTCAGGTCCCGCCATGCTTCACGTTTTTTAACGGATTTTTTCGATACCACTTATTTAGCCTGACCCACAGACACAAAGGAAAATTTCGAGGCTTAATAAAAACTAAATAATCGATCGTTGAGGGGTCGTTGTTTGAATATTCATAAAGAATGGCCAATCGGTTGATTGAGTTGGACTTTGTGTCCTGGAAATTCGAGCCATTACCAAACCCGCTGAATTTCATCGAAGCAAGAAACAGTCGCGGAACCCGATAGGGAACTAAGGCTCACTCCATATCTATCAAATACCTTCGCCTTCCAAACTCTTCTCTTCTTAACCCCTCGCTCTCGATCCTATCGATTTTTCGTTGATGAAACTGCCCACGTTTCTACTTTACTCTTGAGTGCTTCTTTTGTTTTTTCCTTTCTATTCTCTACCGTCTTACCTATATCTCTTCTCTCATATATCCCGTTTTTCCGTATCCGATGCACTCGATGCACCAGACTGTGATGCAGGCTGGATCGTACAGCATCACTTTTTCTTTCTTTCTTTTTTTTTTTATCAAATATTTCTTCAGGAAAAAACCTTTCAGACTTTATTTTTTCCCTTAACGGTGGCCTTCGACGTTGTCCCCAAATTTCCACGGTTACGTGCTAAAAATATGATTTGCAAAAACTGGAAATTGATTTGAAAAAATCACCGAAGTCTCGATGTAAAATTTACAGTTTTTAACTTGAATTTTTAACCTTTTAAATTGAACGAATAATTAATAGAAAAACGTTTTTTTCGTTGTACACCAAAGTTGCGAACTTCAGGGTCTTTTTAACTTCACGACCTATCGGAACATCTGACATTTGTACAATCTGAAGCGTGAAAACTGTTCATATTATACATTTACCAAAATTTCAGTATTTCTGGAAATAGTTGAATTAAACGTGAATAAAAATATTATTCGGTCAAACTACCATCGATGATTTTATTGACATCGAAATGCTAAGAAATCGCGACTATCTCGAGGCTCGTCCCTTCAATACGAAAGATGAATCTGTCCAGTGAGTATATACGTGCTTGAGTGACCAACGACACGGTGGCGAGAGACCGGTTTTCGTTCTGGAATAATGTTCTTTTCTTGTTTCGCAAACGCGATTCCTCGAGACTATTCCAGTAACGAAAACAAAAAAAAAAACGAGTATTCTGACGAGACCGTGGACAAAATTTGAATTCACTGTCACTGAAAATGAAGGAATTATTATGGAACGAAGATTTTTGAGAAATTGTTGTAAAAAAAGAAAAATTCGAGTTTGGGATGAAAATACAAAATTGATAATTTTTTATTTTGTTTTTGTTGACAGATACAAACAAAGAGAGAGCTCTTTTTTAAAGGTGGCGAAAGTGGTGGTTTGACAAACACATCTCCTTCGGTACCGTCAGTGCCACCGCCTCAGCCCCCAACGAGCGGAATGACGACGACATCCGCGCCACCGTCAACGGCCCCGCCCGGGGTCCCACCCGTGAAACCTCGTTTACCACCGACCACCGTAAACTTGAATCAGACGGACGCCTCCGAAGACAGCAACAGACGGGAATCAGCTCGTAACGAAAATGCCAATAACGCGACAACCAACAACAAAGAAACAAGTCTTCACATACATCCTCGTCCTGCACCTGCGACCAAACCCAAGGAACTCGATGGTTACGTCGGTTTTGCCAATTTGCCAAATCAGGTTTATCGAAAAGCTGTCAAAAAGGGATTCGATTTCACTCTGATGGTAGTCGGTGAGTTTTCCTAAATTCTCCCCAACTTTTCGAGCCCACCTGGACCACGAGAAATCCGCTTAAAAATATTTATTAACAGCCAAAAATCGTCCTTAATTTTTACGACCGTCGAGCTGCCAATTAACTCAGCAAACTGCAAAGAATTTCACAAAAGAATTTCAACATTTTCTTCAACGTTCGATCCCGGGAGCGTCAACTTAAATTCCTGGCAATATTTATGTCTGGGGCGTTTCGTATCATCTGTTAAGCACATGCGCCTTTGAGCTCTAACAGCTGTTCATTTATTGGATTTACAACTTTATCTTATATCTTGAAGGAGAAATCGGAAATACTTGAAAGAACCGAAAAACCATTTCGATAATTATGGTACTTGGCATTTTTGACCTGAAGATATTTTCGAGAAAAAATTTCGTCAAGTTTCCAAATGATTTTATTCTGAAAATCGCCTTGGGAAACAACCTTCCAGAGAATTATACGAGCTTAAAGAAATATTCAAAGATAATCGTCACGTGACGATGCTGAAGTTTGATGAGATCTCACGATTCTTATTGAATATTTAATCAAAATAATGAAACGATTTTTTTTTGAGATCCAAGGAAAAAATCGATACGAAAATTGTCATGATTTGAAATTATAGAAAAAATCAATAGTAAAATGTATTTTCCGTTGGTGCCCAACGTTGCGAACTCCAGTCTCATCTCACGTGCATTCTCGAGGCTCGAAAAAATTCTGAACAAAGAAATAGTGTTTCTGGAATTAATTTTTATGTTGTTTTAACAGGTGAATCGGGCCTCGGAAAATCGACACTCATAAACTCGATGTTCCTCGCTGATATATACAGTGCCGAACATCCTGGTCCTAGTCTACGCGTTAAAAAAACCGTCGCCGTAGAAACGAGTAAAGTATTACTTAAGGAAAACGGAGTGAATCTTACCCTGACCGTAGTCGACACACCAGGATTTGGTGATGCTGTGGACAACAGCAATTGGTGAGGGCTTTTTCAATACTTTCTTGTCCATTATCACCATTGGGTCTCCCAGACCTAGTCGAGAAGTCTTATTTTTCATTAAAAAACAAGAAAAAATTGTGGTACGGAAGAAATACAGATTTTTCCCGGAAACCCGGGTCCCGGAAACCCATCATAGTAGATAATTCAAGATTCATTTCATTCTCAACGTCGACCCCGTCATAAAATTCTCACTCGTCGAGAAAATGGATAAATGAATAAATCGTTTATTTGTTTTGAAAGTTGGGTACCGGTGATCGAGTACATCGAATCAAAGTACGAGGAGTTTTTAAACGCCGAATCGCGGGTAATGAGACGACAAATTCCGGATAGCCGGGTACACTGCTGTCTTTATTTCGTCGCTCCATCGGGCCACGGGCTTAAGCCTCTTGACGTCGAGTTCATGCAACGTCTTCATGACAAAGTTAACATCATACCGGTGATTGCGAAAGCGGACACCATGACTCCTGACGAGTGTTCCCACTTCAAGAAGCAAGTGAGTTCGTCTTTCTCTCTCTCTCTCTCTCTCGTCTCTCTCCTTGGAATTTGATACACCTCGAATTTCTCACAGCACGAAATGAATGACGTCGACAAAATAAACGCGTAATATTTACCATACTCAAGCCACAAAGCCAGCGTCAACTAAAACTCCATTATTTGTCATTTTAATTAACAGATTCTGAACGAGATTGCACAGCACAAAATAAAAATTTACGAATTTCCGGAAGTCGAGGAAGAAGAGGAAAGCAAAATTCACAAGGTCCTCAGGGACAGAGTGCCATTCGCTGTTGTTGGGGCAAACACCGTCGTTGAACACGAGGGCAAAAAATTACGCGGTAGAAAATATCCGTGGGGAGTTGCCGAAGGTAAAACTGAAAATCAATATTATATTAAATCAAATCTACAACATAAATCAATATTTTTCGTTGCATTTCAACGTTGCCAACTTCAGTATCGTTAACTGTTCGGAATTTGATATTTCCAGACATTTACAAGAGTCTAGATTTCTTAATTTTCCTACCTCATACGTGACTTAAAGAGCTTCGGAATAATATTCGATTTTTTTACAGTTGAAAATCTGGAGCACTGTGATTTCATTGCACTGAGAAATATGGTAATAAGAACGCATCTCCAGGACCTGAAGGACGTAACGAACAATGTTCACTACGAGAATTTCCGTTGTCGTACATTAGCCGGTCTCGGTGTCGATGGAAAGCCGACAAGAATTTCGAACAAGTAAGTGAATCGATTATACGTTCTTAGAAGAAACAAAATAATAGCGCTATCTCGTAGGTGAGGTGTTTGCGAAGCCACGAGACATTGGCAATATTTATTGATCGTTTAAGAAAATACGAGGATAATCTCCGGTCTGTAAATATGGAAGATTTCGGTGTACAGTCTTCGAGAGTAGTCAGGATCGGTCTTTTTTTTCATGAGGTTACTTAATGGTTGATTCACTTCGGCAATGATATTCGTCTCCTCAGACATAAAAAATATCAAGAGACGCGGCAGCGGCTCGAAGACGTCAAGCCTAGCGCGAGAGCCGCCGTACTCTTATATACAGTAACATAGGGATTTTATGACGTCACAGAAAGTTTAAATCGTCTTGACAAGGAAACGGGTTGAGGGAAGAATCCCATATTACATTTGAATTTTTAACGATTTTTTATCTTTCGAATGGTCTTTGGTTGAAGAGAATCCGTTCAGCCAATCCAGAGAAATGTAACATTAAAGATACTGGTCGCGCCTTTGGGACACTTCTCTAAATCCGCAGTTTCTTGGAGTACAATTGACAGTAGATGAGAGCTCATGTGATTGGGAGCGTAGAAAAAGCCTTTTTTTTCTGTTTTTCCTTTTACGACGTAGTCATTGGAAGAAAAACACTTGTGCAGACGGAAAAAGCTTGTGCATGCAAACTCACGATAAACTCGAAGATAAAAATGACTTTTAGTTGGTACAATCACCTTCGAGATTTTTCGTAACGATCCACTTAAGATGCTTAGACGTCCAATTAACTTGCATAGAAAATATGATTTTTTATAATTCATTTTTTTTTCTTTTATTTATCTTGGCGTTTGAATTTTAATGGTAAATTTCTCATTGGCTAGTCTGTGCCCTCCAGGAGTGATGAACAGTTTCATGACAGTATGGTAAGTCCGTTTTGAAAACGAGAGCTGCGATGTTTCGTTGTATTTACTACTGTTTTGTGTGCACAAGTCTTATGAATTTTTTCTATCTGCATTTACCTTCATGTTTTGATTTATTATTTATTTATCGTTTTCTTTGCGATCTGTAGGTTTAAGGGTATCACTTGATCTTGTTGAGAAATAAACCAACGATCTCGAGCTCTTTTCACCATTTATTCCGCGTTTATTCAATCGCGGATGGTTTTTCCAGTGCGTAGGTCCATCCGCATATGCAAATAAGAATAAACTACTAATTACTTTAATTGGCTTTCATCATTAAAGGATTAATTAATTATCTGGGCGGAGATCCAGTCGTCGCAATTTCAAATGCAAGGCAATACCAATAAAATAAAAAGATTGGCATGAAAGTTTTCGAGTCAAAATCTGGCTAGTCGTTACGATAGAATTTTTTTCTATACTTTATCGCATAGATTAGCTCAACATTTGCCTGCTGCTTTGTTACTGGTCGAAACGCCGACCCGAAATCCCCAGAATAGTCGGAATAATTTGAGAATATGGGGAATAATACATTTTTTTTTTTTACAAAATTGTCGTAATTTTCAACGAGCGTCGGGGGTAGTTTTGGAATTTAATGATTTTTCGTAACACTTGTTGTTTTTACATTCTAAACGAATCCAACTACTTTTCAATTATTCTCAAAAACAACACGCTTTATTCTTTCAGGAACCCCCTTGCCCAGCTCGAGGAAGAGAAACGCGAACACGACAATAAAATGAAGAAAATGGAGACGGAAATGGAACAGGTTTTCGAAATGAAAGTCAGAGAGAAAAAACAAAAGCTCAAAGATTCCGAAGTTGACGTGAGTTTTTTTTCTCACATTGAGTCCGCTCTAATTTTTAAGTCTTCCAACTTTTTCTCGAAATCGTCTCGAGCTACGTGGGCGTGGAGGCGAATTTTTTTTTTTTTATTTAAAAAAACACAATCTTCAAGTTGCAAATTCTACTCGAGGTTACTTTGCCATTTTTCAGCAGTTGCTAAAGTCATGCAAGTTTGGGACCAACATTTCTTGAGTTCGATTGAAATAGATAAAGTTTAGTCCCGCAGAAAAATGGGAAGAATAAGAAAAAAACAAGTCCGAAGTAAAAAAAAAAAAGGAAACGAGCCGTTCAGGTGGAACATAAATGTTTCTGGTTATTGAAAAAAAATTGAAAACGCTCCACAGCTGCAACGAAGGCATGAGCAGATGCGCCGATCCTTGGAGCAGCACATTAGAGAGCTGGAGGACAAGAGGCGAGTTTTCGAAGCGGAGAAAACCGCTTGGGAGCAGCAAACCGGACACAGTATTGAAGATTTGCGCAGGAGAAGTTTGGAAGCGAATTCAAAAGAGTGAGTACATCAAACGATATTAAGCATCATATCGAATCGTCATTATTTCGTTTCCGTTCGTCTCTTCTCTGCAACGAATATCTGGACCGCTGTTGATTTATTTTTTTCCAAGCTTTATCATTATTTTGGTTCCACTGCTTTTTCACAGTCTATGTCGTAGATATTTTCATCGCGGTTTATGGTTTCTTCGCATCTCAAGTCATTTTATTATTCATTAACTATAAAGGGGGAGAAAGGTGGAATGGGTTTGGTTGCCTTTGTGCTCCCCGGGCTGCAAGACGAGTTCCTTTATTGACGAGCTAATTACATAGAGCCTCCAATCAAACTGCAGGAAATTATTAATAATTCAATCCAATCAATCACATTCCCCATTAATTCATTTTCCTCTTCCCAACCGAGAGGCTGCTCGTTATGACACTTTCAAAATAATCATTTTTATCCCCTCAAGTTCTCCATTCACGTCGTCTTAAGAATGAATGATATTTTTTTCATCAGCGGAACTTTCTTTTTCTCCCAATCTCCGAATCTTCGCAAATCTAATGGAGAGATAAGAAAAAAAAATGCTATCCTATTTAATTGCTTCACTGAAATATTCTTTGAAAAATAAAGTCGAACACATTTTTTTCGCGTTAGAAAAGTCTGCTGATCGAACTACCGAAGCCCACACGGTTTGATGTCTTTGAATTGTTTGCGGAATTGAATTTTTCATTCATTATTACAACGTCGATCGCATTGCTCGTGATTTATAAACAGTTATCCGATTCCGTATCCGATGTTTAATTTGAATCCTTATTTTTAATGCATGCAGCAGCTTTTTCAGATTGTATAAAAGGCAAGTGATATGATAGATAAGACGTAAACAGAAAAATCGTTTTAAAATTTCTTACAAAACTATTAAATAGAAAATTCACCTGAGTCTTTATTTTTCATTATTTTTTTTTTCCTTCAAATTTGCTTCGAACTCCAGCTCTCTTTGCTTGAGAATTTCTTCATGAAGTTTGAATGAGCGAAACGAGGCGAGAGTTGTGTTGTTGAAAACGGCGGAAATACGGCCGGGTCAAATAGACCCAACACTTCGAGGAATAGACAATTGGGATGAAAATATTTCTCATAACAAGAATCACCCGAGAGCACTCTGAAGTTTTTTATTTTGATAAAATAGTCTCCGCCACTTTTGCATGATAAATTGCTGTTTTCAAGGGCATGAAAAACTCGTGATTTTGTTTTATATCGCCTTAAAGGTTGCGACTATGTTTTCCGTAGATATTGGATTATCATTCGTTTGAAATATGATTTTAGTTGAAATAAGCAAATAAATTAGCGAGCTATTTGGTATGTGATGAGGCTTGTTGCTTTAATGTTGCTGTGTAAAGAAAACCGCCGGTGTCCATTATTTAGGACGGGCTCAGTGTCGTCCGAGGGTTCAGCCGGTGGCGGGGGTACATTGAGGGGTTCCCGAGGATTAGGAAGTCTTCTACGCCGTCACACCAGTTTCAAATCACCTCAAGAGAACCCCACACAGATCCAGCTTGTTATTCAACATCCCGAGCATCCCTAATACGTTTTCATTATGAAATATATTTCACAAAAAAAGATAAACATTATTGCTGGATTTTCTTTAATCATTTCGATTTAAATAGTACCATTTACAACAATTTAATAAACTAATACAACAGAGCGAGTCTGTAAAGTCCGTTAGTTGTTGTGACCGTGGTTTCCCTTTGTAACGGATGAAAAAAAATGGCTTCTCAATAAATTTCCAAATTTTCCTTTTCAATGATTTTTCCTCCAAATTTCTTTGCATTTTAATTTCACTACATTTTTGTTTTCGTTTCTCTCTAAACCACTGACACAGCAACGGCGAACAAATCTCTCGTATTCACCTATTTTTAGACCATTCAACAAAATTACACAAGACTGTGTAGATCAATAGTTTAGCCAACTCGCCTCAGTCCACCCGAAGTTGAGAAATATAAACAATGAATAAGTAGTCGATGGTTGAGATCTCGTTCAGCCACATTTTTGCCAATTTTTTATATTTTCTTATAAGCAGAAATTCGTAGATGAGGAAAGGAAACATTTGTGCAACGTCGTTTTCATAACTTTTGAATTTAACATTTGTTCTTTTTTTCATCATCGTGCTTTTTCAGTTTCAGTTGGAAAATAATGCGTTTTTAAACTTGTACATGAGAACATGAACAACAAAAGAGAAACGTAAATGTACAGAAATTTTGCCAACGATTTATTAGAATATAACAGCACTCCATTGTAAACTCTGTACAAGCTGTCGAAATTTGACTCGAGTTTTTCAACATTTTGCCACAATTAGGCATTCGCATAGGACATTTGATATTCATTTTAGTTTTTATTTATCTTATGCTCAAGTAAAATAATGTCATTTTCATAATTGACGATGCAGCGATGCAGCGGGAGAGAAAATACGAATATCTCGAAGTATAACGCTGACAGCTTGACAGAGGATCATATCTTAATAATACTAATTATTGACGAATCGATTGTAGACTATTGTCAATTTCTCGAATTTTGTTTTTTGTGTTTTTTTTTGTTTCTTTCAATTTTTTCGCAATAAAACTTAATGCTTTTTCATGCAACAACAAATTTACTAACCATTATTAAATCGTAGAACTCATTCACATTCTTTGTAGATAAATTTCAATAATCAATCGTGAATTTTCGGCGGGGACCACCACATTTTCGCGTGCGGTATTCAAAATTTCATTAAACTTCAATTTTAACGAATCTATTCGATGAAATCCTAATCCGATAAATTTTTTTTTTAATACAACGATTTAATCACAACTATTATTTTCCACTGGTTATTGTTTGCCAACGGGTGATTAATCACCAACGATATGATAACAAAGCTTGAGAGGGTCGAGTTCAAGTATCGAGGTATTTCGTCAACGACGTTAAACTGTCCTTTGGAGCACATTGAAACGGAAGATTATTAAGAGGAAAATGATGAATACACAAAGGCATGTTGGTGTTTGATATTTTGACGTCGACAATATATATTTTTGTTGTTGTTATTCGGCATGCCTAATGAGCGATTATTTATGTTGGAATGCACGGATCGATTGCATAGCAGTGAGCCTACAATAAAAATAATGAAGCAAATCATAGCGAGTCGCTCGAAGTCTAATGAGTCGATAAAAACAAAATCATCAAAAAGAGAGGACCCGAAAAAAAAAACAAAATAAGACGAATAAAAAGCTTTTGCAATTACGCTTACGTCGATGAATGTGCAGTTTGTGGCTTTGGGTTCGATAATGCGTAGCAGCAAAGAGCATACGAGACGCGAAAAATCATAAGAAGACATAAATCATTGTCCAATTAATTTTCTGTTTATGATTATCATAACTTGATAATAAAACAAAAGAAAAAACGACTTTTCATCATTGAGAACTCTTTAATCTATTAGTTTTTAACAATTTTTACTTTCAGGGCTGTTGATGGCAAGGACAAAAAGAACAAGAAGAAAGGACTCTTCTAAATCATCTTCGCAACATGCCAAATACACAAAGAAACAAAAAATATATTAAAATTGCGAGTATCATTGCAGGGGCTCGGTGTATCCTGCTGAAGCCATGGATTTCCACTTTAATTTCACACAATTCTTCGCCATTTATCACTCGTTTCGAGCCTCAATCTTCTGCTCATTTCGTTACTATGGACAAAAAAAAAAAGAAAAAAATAAAATAGTTATCTCGCGCGACTCTTCACTCGGATCATCAATAAATTCAAACATTTGCAATATATCACTGTAAAAACACATTTTTATAACACCTACACTTTTTGTACATGATAACGTTAATTTTAAGAAGGAATAACGAAACAAACGCTGACGAAAAACCAAACAAACAAAGTAAAACAATAAACATGAGAAGAAAAATATGAGAAGAAACAAAACAGTAATTCGACATAATTTTTAACGTTACGAGAGCATCACAGCCATTATAATGTCGTAGCGATTATACGAAAGCCTAGAGTATTCTTTATCGGGATAACAAACGCTTATGGACCCCGGAAGATTATCCTCTTCCGTTTATCCTTCCACGCTCTACATAAAAATAAAATGATAAAAATAATAATAATAATAATAATAACAATAATAATAATTATAGGAATAAGCGAATCCTCTGATTTGCCGCATCATCGGCTCGAAGTTGACTA
This sequence comes from Campopleginae sp. 14b, assembly GCA_030522525.1. Lineage (NCBI taxonomy): Eukaryota > Metazoa > Arthropoda > Insecta > Hymenoptera > Ichneumonidae > Campopleginae sp. 14b. The sequence continues at coordinate 43,144 of JAPYYS010000217.1, forward strand.
CTATTTTTTATTTGTATTAATTGTATAAATATATATTTAGATATAGTCGATATACGTGAACGTAATTTTATAATGGTCTTAGGTAACCTCGATCGCCTCTCTATCCAGGCATCGAACTCATTCATTGATAAATATATACGTACGATACGTCTAAGGTTAATTGATTTATTAATTGAATTAATAAAATGCGAGAAGAGCGCGGCCTCCAATTTCATGCAAACACACATACGTGAAAAAAAGTCCTTTTTTATTTACATCACGAGGTTGAGGATTTTTGTGTTTTTTTTTTTACACATCTATTCATTTCTTTTGTGGAATATTTTGATAATCGGGGATTTTATCTTTGCTATGATCATTTGGAAACGTCCGAATGATACTTGGCAAATCGGTCTTTTGGAAAATCATCGATAAACGTTTGAAAAATCAATTTTTTTTACTTCAATTTGATGGAATTTGTGCATAAACTTCGTGTCAAATGAATTTTTGAAAGATCTTGGAAGTTTCAAATTTTCGGCAAGATTTTCGTATTTCTGGTTGCCACAATCTCGGCGTAATCATTTTTTTTTTTTTCGTTGTCGTTATGTGTCTAGGATATCCTTAAGCTCAATCGGTCCATGTAGCGATTTCCTTGAATGGAAACAATCGGTGTAACAAATTATTCTTATTTTTGTCACTTTGACGTAGCATTTTTGCGAAACGCTGAAGCATCGAAAATTCGGGTTAAAAGAATTACCTAATCGAGTCGATGATTGTTTTACGATAATCGGAAAAAATGGCTTTTTGTAAGATCGATGTTTATTGCTTTGATTGATGGCGACTCAACGTTTCATCACGCGACAGCGAATCAACATTCGGATTCCAGTTATTTCTATTTTTTAATCATTTATTATTTCGCTATATCAAGAGAAAAACGTAAAAACAAACAAATATATATATTGTACGTGTAAATATGTGTCTGTCTAATTGCAACGGAGCGAAACTAACATTGAACAATTTCTTCTATTGAAAATGTAGTAAATTATTTATCGAAAGAAAAAGTAAAGAAAAAACAAAGTGTTTGTTGTGCAAAACATATAATAAAGTTGAAACATCGCCGGGACGCAGTACAAAAGGCTTTAAAAGTACTTTTAATTATAATCTCTCCGTTTTTCATTTGTGCCCTCAATACTGCAATTATGTATAACTCCGAATCTTTATTCCGGCCTCTTTAACTTGCGCTATTCGAGACACAATCCTCATCATTCGAAAAATCAAGTTTCTCAACAACACTGCCAATAAAAACGCATAGCACGTAACGGATCTTGGGTCATTGTCATTTTATAATGCTAGACGCTGAAGTTTACATTCGATGTAGTCAATCCACCGTATTGGAGAAGGCCAAACCAAGAAAGTCGATCCGAAATATTGAACTTGAAATTTCTTTTGTAAATTCCATGACCCAACATATTTCATTGTCCATAAAGCACAAAATAATTATAAACGTCGATCGATATGCGCGATGATTATATTTTAAAAATATAAAGAATTTAGGATTTAATTCAAATGAAAAGAAAAATCTGGTTAACAACATTTTTATTGCTGAAAACCATCGGCTCCTGACAAGTGTTATTTTCCAAGTATTTTAATCGCTCAATCATTGCGGAAAATGATTGCAACAGTCATTGGGAATCAGAAAAAAAATGACGAGAAAGGATTCAAATGAAAAATGAAGTCAAGCAAATATTTTATTCACAAAATGCGAAAATTTAAGTCTGTGGCTTGAAATAAATCAAATTGGGAATGAGGTGGATGGATCATTTTCATAATCGTGTTATGTCGCCTGGAATTAGAAAGAGACGTCACTATATAGCTACTCGTTTGTAATCTACAATTAATTTATATTGTTGTGCCAAAAAGTAAGAGTGATAATGCATTTTTTTCCATTATGTACGAAAAGAAAACAGAGGGAATATATTCATCTTCATTCTTCAAGTGCTTAATTTCTGCTCCGTTCGAATTGAACGAAAAAGAGAGAAAAACGTTGATTCTAATGAAATAAAAACGACGATTTTGTCCAATGGCAAACAGAAGACATGATATTTTTATTTCATCTTTTTTCGGTCCAAAGTATACAATTATTTCGAAATTTTTTAAACATCCGGAGAATAAAATTATATTCAATTTATAACGATGTTTTTTTTGTTGTATTCTTGTAAAAAAAACGAAAGAGCGTTTTTTTTTCGTGAACTCTGCGATGCTCGAAGGACCCGATTCGACAAGGTGGGTGATATTTCACAACGTTGTTCCTGGAGGTTCGACGGGTTCTCAGATAAGATGCCACGAAATATGGAGAAAAGTAACATAATGACAAGACATTGATTGTTATGTTGGGTGGACAAAGAGTGACGTTGCGATTACGAATTCGGAATGTTGGAAAAACATGGAGGTGCAAAGGCATAAAAGCATTCGGTATGAAGGAGCATGCATTGAAGGCGAATTCTGAAAGTCAAATTACAAGGTTAAACGGTATTCGAATTGGTCACATTTATTGTTATTTTATTTTCTTTAGAAATGAAGGAAAATTGGGATTTTTTTGAAATTTTGTAAGAGCTCGCGTCGGATGTTTTATTGCTCGGCGCACAGGCTGCGTCTCGTAAATTGAAACGGATAAGCATTTGCTCATACGGAATTAGACTTGTATAAAAGCTTTTGTTCGTCTGACGCGCGTATTTTTGTCTGCTCGAGTTACCGGTCGAAAGGAGAAGATAGCAGAGTTCCATTCTTCACTATCGCTCTATGGTAAATACCGAGGACAAAAGAATCACAGTTGTTTGAGAGAGAATGACCTTTCCGTACAATTTTGACCTCTACCGTCTCGTTCGCGTTGGCGTGACCTTATTTCTCGATTGCTTCGAGCCAGTTTGCTCATTTCATTGGAGTCGAATTGTTCAAAACGAAATTGCTAAAAGCGACGCGGGTGAGATGGACAAAAAGTTAATGAATAAATGATTTTCATTCGTCAATGTTCCTCGATCAGGAGCCCAAAAAAATCGATTATCCCTCTTTTCTTTTGAATTTTTCTCCTTCTTTCGAAATGAAACTGAAAATAACCTGAAAAATCGCGCATTTCAAGCCCGTTTTTTTCGCTACGTTATCGAAACAACTCTCTGAATCACAGCTGATGCCCGCAAACTTTCTTTTCATTGACCGTCATTTGATAATCGTTTTACCAACGCCAGCACTCATCATACTAAAGGACGCACTAGAATCAAAGAGAAATCGCGTTCGAACTGTATTCCAATTACGTACTTCTTCGTAGTCATGTATGGCAACAAAAAAATTGGCATATATTATTTGCCCTCAACTTCCAAAGAACTTATCCAAATACTTTATCGAACAAGGAAATCCGTCAATCAAGAAATTACTTTATTTATAATCTTTTTCCTCGCGCGGGAACAAATGCGCATCAGTTTTTGACATAACCTAACATTGTTTCGTATGTTCCCGAAGTTTTATCATGAATTGACAGTCAGTTTTTATTTGCATAACATTCCTCTAGGGAAATATTCAAAATAAGTGTTGTTTATCAAGTCGCTCTTTATCTATCGTTTCTTTTTATCAATTCTTTTTCATAATATTGCCATTTTTACTCGAAAAAGAATATTGAAAGGATTTGAGGAATTTTTCCATGTCAAATTTCGATTCGATAGAAACTTTTCGCTGTGAATATAGGAGAAAAATGTTTGAAACGCATTCTCTCTCTTCTAGTGTATCGGACAAACCTATACAGCGCTCATTTTCATACACGAGACAAAAATTATTGCTTGGGGGCACCAATTTCGAATCGAAGACGGTGCCGCACAGCCGCGCGCGACTTCGAGGAGAGCGCAAGCAATCTCGAAGACCTCGTGGGGAAAGAAACAGAACAGAAACAACGTTAGTTCGTAATAAGGTATCCTCGCAACAACATCGTTGTCACGGCGTTTCTAGCTGGCAGTCGAAAAAAGAAGGAATTTGAAAGAATCGTGGAATAAAATATTTTAATCGCTCGTGTTCCCGTCCGCCGAAAACTCGGAAACAACCCAGTGACCGAAATTTCTACTCTCGCGAGTTTCACTTCTAACCTAAATTCTCGAACTCTGTCGGAGAAACCGTTTCACGCCTTGCTTAAACTCTCGACGTAGTCTCGTTCGGGAACAAAAACTTTAGCTTTGGATAAAAATTCAAAACAAGTGAAAAATCTCGGTTCCCATCGATACGAATTTTCCGAAAACGCGGCCGAGTAAGAAACTTTCGATCTAAATAATTCAACGATAATAATAACGGTGGACTGACAGTTCTTTTTCATTGCGTTACGCTAAAAAGAATTGTTGAATGTTTTTTGTGTCAAAATCAACAACTCTGAAAAATTGTTGATTTATTCAAAGCGTATCGTGGTATCGTATTACGTAAATAGCCGGCACGACCTTAACCCTGCAGCGTTATAACATAACCTAAAAAAAAGCTGTGACAAAAGTTCGAGACAAGGGGAGAATCGCTATTGTTTCCAAATAAAAATCCAGTGATTCGGCGCCATTTTTCAATTGAAAATTCAACCAAATCGAAACTTGAAGACATTTTGTAAGAATTCTTTTGAATAAACCAGTGATCCGGCGTCTTTTCCTATCCCATACATCGATAGACTTCGAAAGTTTACTATCGAACGAATTTTTTAAATATATCCAGTGATTTCCCTTTGAGTAAAAAAAAAAAAATCACCATGTGGCCGAAAGACGTTGGAATACGAGCGATAGAGGTGTATTTTCCCTCTCAGTACGTGGAACAAAGCGATTTGGAAAAATTCGACGGTGCGAGCGAAGGGAAATACACAATAGGGTTGGGTCAATCTCGCATGGCATTTTGTGACGATCGGGAGGACATAAATTCGTTATGTTTAACGGTGGTTCATCGTTTGTTGGATCGTTACAATATCGAGCCTAGCGAAATAGGACATTTGGGGGTTGGTACGGAGACGATGGTGGACAAGAGTAAATCAGTAAAATCGGTACTGATGCAAATATTTGAAAAATCGGGTTCAACGGACATCGAGGGCGTGGATTCGACAAACGCGTGCTACGGAGGAACAGCAGCGCTTTTCAACGCGGTTTCCTGGGTGGAGAGTAGCGCATGGGACGGAAGATTGGCGCTAGTGGTTGCGGCGGACAACGCAGTTTACGCGGCAGGAAGTGCGCGGCCAACCGGCGGCGCTGGTGCCGTAGCGATGATTGTGGGCCCGGAAGCGCCGCTGGTATTTGATCGTGGACTACGAGCTACGTGCATGAGACACGTTTACGATTTTTATAAGCCGGATTTACGCTCGGAATATCCGGTCGTCGATAGCAAATTATCGATCCAATGTTACCTGAGCTCGCTGGACGAGTGTTACAAAAGATACCGACAAAAAGTAAAATCGAAAGATGCAAAAAACTCGATGAGCTTGGAAAAATTTGATGCCATGTTGTTCCACTCGCCTTACTGCAAACTCGTACAAAAATCATACGCCAGATTGGCCTTTTTGGATTTTGTCACTTCCGAAAAAGACAACAGCAAGTATAGCGAAGAGATTGAAAAATTTCGAAACTGCAAACCGGAAGATACTTATTTCGATAGAGATTTGGAAAAAGCTTTTTTGGCTCTGAGTGGCCCAGATTTTCGATCGAAAGCTCAACCGAGTTTGATGATCGCTAATCAGGTTGGCAACATGTACACACCTTCCGTTTACTCCGGCCTGGTGTCGTTACTCATCAACAAACCTCTTGCCGAACTGGCCAATACCAAAATCGGTATCTTCTCGTATGGCTCTGGTCTCGCCTCCAGCATGTATTCCATGACCATCAGCTCAGACGCGACCAAAGATTCACAGCTCGCTCAACTCGTTTCGAAGCTTTCTTACGTCCGGCCGCTTTTGGAATCACGCAAATCAGTTACTCCTCAAAAATTCACGGAAGTCTTGGCTCTGAGGGAAAAGAATTGTCATACTATTCCGTATTCCCCTCAGAGCTCCATCGAAAATCTCTTTCCCGGAACTTACTACCTCGTCGGTATAGACGATAAACACAGAAGGACCTACGAGAGAACGCCTAACGAATAATCCATTCATCATTCTTTTTATTAGCTGAATTCATGACGGCTGCTTCCACTAAATATCCCGTTTTCATTTTTATTCCATCGGAATTTCGTCAGATTTGTGTCCGATTGCCAAGTACCAGAAGTTTTAACCAATCGGACCATCACAAACTGCTGAACTTGATTCCTGATGGTATGAACAAAGCTGAGCGAGGAAATCTGTGGATACGGTATCCTCAATCAACGGACTCTCTTGCTTGGAAAAGTGAAATGAGTACAGGGAAATGGCGATATTGCTGAATTAAATTAATTTTCATTTTCTCTTGATTATTAAGCTCTGAGATCTATTTTACACGGTGTGCACCGACATAAATTGCTATTACAAGATTTTTAAGCGGCCTCGAACTCTCGTTTGTTTAATCCGGTGAAATAATTTTTTCAGGAACGTCTTATATAGACGAAAATTCGTATAATGAAGAAGCAAAAAAATTGGAAATCGGATATTTGATGAAATAATCTGAAATGTCTACGAGTTATCTGCATCTCGATATCTAGCTCATTCGATGGTCAAATATGAGAAATACGATTTGCTACTTTCATAATAGATTAAGTGCAAAAGGCCTAAATGGCATGACCGAATAAATTGGACGGTCACAGAGTATCCTACGACTTTTTTTCATCCGAACTAATGCGTGCCTTATGTGTATATAAATGTCTATGTATCGCAAGCACATGACACGAAAAATTATCGTGTACTAATTGTCATAAATTTAAGGCACGAAGCTGTTACCATTTCAACAACTGCCTTGTAAATTTTTATTCTCCGAATGTAGTCAAGAATAGAAAAAAAAACATGTACATGCGAATATTTCATGAATTTTTCAGCATCACTTGTGGTGGTGGATGTAAATAAAAATGTTACGTTTGCTTTTTTTTTAAATATTTATCTCGAACATTGATTATCGGCGAATAAAAATTGTTTATCGTATACAAATATCGTTGTTCATGTTTCCCATATATTTTCCATTCAACCAAAAATGGACCAACTCATTTTGATTCATATTCCATTTTTTCAACCCGGAAATTTTTAACTTATTCTGCCCGATAAACATTCTTTGGGAGAAACCGATTTAATTTTATTCCTACTAATGCGACTCGGAGCTTGAATCGAATGTGGCAAAATTTGTGTCAGAAGTAAAAAAAAGAAAGTCCTTATACTCAACAAACCTTCTTGGTAATGAACATTTTTCGAGCCTCGCGTATCTTAGCTTTTAAATTTGCTTGCGGAATTCCAATTATTGGAGTTGCTCAGAGTCCCCATAAAAAATTATAAAAAATTATATTTCAGGAGTTTGCTGTTTTATTCAACACAGAATGTCTGATGAATAATTTCCTATCGATCATCATGCTAATTCGGGCTGTCCAATGCATAGGTTTTAACAATTGGAATCCAACGTCAAAATTTGAATATATTAAACTCTAATGAACGCTTTTTACTTCCGCTCATTACGCAGTTTGGTTACTTTTCCGAAAAACCATGGGAATTTTTTTTCTTGTCGTAGGCTACTTCAATCGGTCACCGCACTAACGATAATATTCCGTCGGACGGGCATGACATTCTTTGTTCACAAGATATTGAAATATCGGCAAAAATTGGCTCAGTTTTGCAAAAATTTTGCGACGTTAATAATCTTGGAATGAAGGAGTTCTTTTGGAGTTATGGGTTTTTGGGATTGTAACCAAACTGCATGTCTACTTGACTCTGTATTTTTATGTTACGTAAATACCAAAGTATTACAAAAAGAAAAAATCGCGTATACTAGTCACCTGCTCTTGAATAGATTAACCAGCATTATTAGCATAACAAAAATCCGTCATCATGGAGTACTAAAATAAATGAGAAGAGATAAGAAATTCTTATCGGATTTGGAGTGCGGACGTTCGAATTTTTCATGCTGCGGAGAAGTCAATAATACGTGTGCGTCGTCCATGATTATTCGCTACAATAACCTATTAATTAATTAGTCAAGGGAGTCATTTACATTGGGATTCAAGTTGTCATGGGTCGTTGGTGTTCCAAGGCACTTTTTCGTTGTTGAGTCAACGCAGACATGAATATACGTTTACTCAGGAACAATGATTTCCAAGCCCTTAAGGAGGTTGGCTACATACCACAATATGATAAGAATTTAATAAAATTTCGTGATAATATTCTTTAGCATTAAATGCGATGACAGAATTTTTTTTTTCAATTTTCCGTCTACGTAGTTGTCGAATAATTTGAGTTTACAATATGCAAAAGATATACCTATATATATCTGAATATTATGCTTATGCATGTAAACTTGAGAGTTCAATAACTCGAAAACTATGTAGAAGAAATTTTTAAAAAAATATTCATATTTAATACTAAAGAGCATGCTCAGGAAATTTTATCAAATTCTAATTTCGAATTTTCCTAGGCTTTCAACATGGCAACATTGTTGTGTGTAGCCACCTCCTTAATATTAAAGCTATGAAACGTGAAGCCAATTTGCTTCCGAGAACGAGATTTGACATGAAAAATGTCCGAGATTCGATATTGCTTTGTGATTCTTCATACAACTGAGATTATCGATGTCAACGCTTCGCAGTTTATCTGTTTTCTTCAAGCGTTTCGGTTCTGTGGTTAAAATACATTTCCATCGTTTGCCACTGAGGTATTTGATGAATTCAACAGCAGAATGGAGATTCATTTTTGAATATCTATCGTAAATGCGGCCTCGAAAGTTTCATGAGAATTGCAATCGCTTCTGAGTATTTTTCAAACAGCAACTTGGTACTACAGTGGGCAATTGTTATTCGGATGGAAATTTTCTCTGAGTATTCATCCCTCCAGAATGAGGATACGAAAAATGCCAGAGATACTGTCGGTTGTCAATTGATAACCAGATGGAAAAGGTTTAGACATCCCATGGAGTATTTTGTGGTTCGTTGTGACAGCAAAGGGAAGAGAAACAAGTATTATGAGAATCTGTAAGCACAACCTGAACACGAGGTCAATTCTCGACCACTTCCGAGTTTCACAACGTCCTCATTGTTTACTTTGAGCTGACGGTTCTCATGCCGTTTCTGAAAATAAACAAAAAAGGTTAAAGGATGAGCTGCGAAGAAATAAATTGAATGTCTGAATATTCAGACTAAACAAAAATAAATGACCAACTAATTATAGACGTCTCCATCGCCAGTGGAATGACTCGTAAAGTCTCAAAATTCGACATCGAGATATTCGGGCGAAAAAAGCTTAATTAGGGACATTATGAATTTCTTAACAATTCCTTGGTTTCTTTTTCGTGGAAACGTTCAATTTCGATGAGTGATGACTCGGTTGGATATTAATTTTTACCTTAAGCTCCGAAGCCATGCAATAAAAAATTGTATCTATATTTGTGTTTTCTTTGGCTGAAGTTTCAACGACGTGGAGGATTTCAGGAAGACATTGACAAACTGCTTGGGCCTCTTCTTTTTCGACTTCCCTCAAGCCCTCAAGGTCACATTTATTACCTATTGGAAATAATAGAGACGTAATGATGAGGTGCGTTCAATTTGCGATTTGTTCCTTACAGGACTTTGCATCGTTCAGCACACTCGAGAGTTGGAAAATTTTTTATTTAAATTTTCACGATTATTAGGCACGACTCACCTACTAAAATCAATACTACGTGAGAGGACGTGTATCGTCGTACCTCGTCGATCCATCTTTGTAGATTCAAAAAACTCGAACGTTTCGTTATGTCGTAAACTGTGGATCGAAATTAAAAAAAAAAATCAGTTTTATTTCGATTTTACAGATAACTCAATTTCTTTATTCACCACACTAACGACTGTTCCATATTTACCGACGATTATGCCATTTGCGGATCGATAATAACTCTGAGTTATAGTACGAAACTTCTCATGACCCGCAGTGTCCCAAATTTGTAACTGGGAACCGAAAACAAACGGGAATTATCGAGTTTGTCGAAAGAACAAAAACAATTTTGGATTTTTGGAATTGCGATTTTAATTTGGAATTGCATGAAGACGACCACGAGCTGAAAATTTAAACGCATCTCGTGAGTCCCTTTTTTTTGTCTTTTAGTTGAAAGTTTTGCCGCAGGATTCAACGCCACTACGCGGTCATCTGGTCAATGATGGAGTTATGTCAGTGCGATGAGACGCAATTACATGTAGACCAGCATCTAAGGCTGACACGTATCATAAATAAAAACCTATTAACTTAATTGCGTCTGAAGAAATTATTAATTATTTTATTCAAACGTTATGGATAATAACATGAAAAATAATTCAAATGTTCATACGTATGTTGTAAAAAACTTATCATTTCCAATATATAATGCGAAAAAGGTAAAAATAACTGTGAGTGCATGCATCGAGTAATATTTTAAGCTGGAATAAAGATGAATGAAAAACGTGGCCACGTCTGATTATTTATTCATGAATATAATCAAAAGATTAATGAGACAGACTGACCTTGACCCTCTTTCCGTCTACCAAGACTGTTTTCATCGAAAAATCGACCCCGATAGTGGTGCCGTGACGTTCGATAAATGTGCCCGATCTGAATCTCTGTACGACGCATGTTTTTCCCGTACTGCAATCACCGATCAATACGATTTTGAATAAATAATCGAAATTATCTTCAGTTTGACGAATCACATCGTTCGAATCACTATGAGACATCATTCGTAAACTTCCATAAAAATGATACAGATGTTATGATTATATGAGTGGATCTCTCCAAGTGACGTTAAGGATTGCCACACTATATACCCATTATAGGTAACACACCGTGAGAATCTGAAGCGAATGGGAGGAACTTGGCTGGCTGTCTGATGGGAAAGGGAATGTCATGTATCTCTAACGGAGCTCTCGGAGGCCGGAAATCATTATGATGTTTTCTCCGATCGTTTTAGATCTATGCACATTTATGTAAACCATCTTTTCTTTTTGTTTGCTCTTCTTCGTCTAATTGGTTGATCAACTTACCGGCGAACAAACCACGACAGGCGATTGCCGAATAGCACTGCCTGGGGCCCAATGAAATTCTTTTTTCGAGCATTCTACGTTCGTAAACAAGACACTGGGTTGGCTGAGGCTCGAGATCAATGGAAAGGCTTGTTTCTGTTGGTTGGGAGAGCGTCACGAGCAACTTTCCATCAGTCTCGTGCGACGTAGCGCTTTTTCGTAACGACCAACACCGGAAGCTGTCGAACGGCGTGTTTCTGACTCGGTCGAGACTGTAGATCCGTCTAAAGATTATCGCGTTTTGTCAAATGGAGAACCAATTGAATTTTTCTTCAATTTCCGAACCGGGAGAAGCGGAAAAATGTAAAAACGTTTTTTGATTTTTAAGAGTATGGATGAGCCCATTTGCGCGATTTGCAAACATTCTCCGTACTTATTGCATACTTTTGATGATTTAGCGAGGCTACGCAGTCTCTAGAGCTACCTTTTTTATTTCGTTTTTTTTAAATGTATCAGGAATCGAAGACCCGGGTCGAAATGACCCGATTGGAACAAGCTGGAGTTTTATCCAACTGCACCCGCGCGTTGTCAACAGATTCACGCTTGGAGTCTTAGTTGATGGATCAGTTACCGAAGCTTACCTCGAATTTTCGAAATTGAATTATTGTTTCGGGAAATGAAAAAGAAACACTGACCAATACGTCTCCCATTTTTTGTTTCATTATTAAACGTTCCACTCCTCTCTCTCCTCCTCTCTCGGAGTGAACATTTTTGTAAGATAATATAATATTTGCTGTACTTGACATTGTTTAATATATATATAAAATAACGACAATTCTTCTGTTCTGTTGGTTTGTTTTGCTTGATAAGAAATCGATGATTTTCCATCGGCTCCGTAACTTCGTACGGTCTCGAGCATGGCGATTATAATTCACGTTAAATTAGTAATATGGTCGTCTTGGATTGTTCTGAAAAGAATAAAGGAAACGAGTGTTACTGAAGCCTGCAAAACACGTTTTCAGTTTTTTTTCAGAGAGACTTGTATCCTGATATTAAAAAAATCAAGACGTAGCCGACTTTTTGGGTTGGAAATCAAACTGGATGAGAGGAGTGAGAGCAGCGGACTATTCATCGATAGCACGAGCGAAATATCGCCGTGAGCATTCATAGTATTTATAATTACCAAAGGGTTCGGCCTGAATCTGTAGGCAAGCATCATTCGTTTTCTATAGGCGTCGAACTCGTCGTCGTCCCGTGATATGCCGTCCGGTCGCTCCGAACCAAGACCCGCACTGTCAAGCCTGTTGGTGGCTCTGTGGGAATAAAAAAAAACCGATTAAATAGATGAAAAAATAAAAAAAGGGTTAGGGGAAAAACAGAATCGGGAAAATGGGGACGCACTTGTTGACCGGGTCGACGCGACCGCTCCCTTCACTGCCGAGTCCTTGACCCTCGCTCCAGCCGAGTTTTTGCAACATTTGAAAACCTAAAAAAACATTGAGACGTTTGTAATTGGATATTTAGAATGGATGAGTTATTGGCAAGTCGCTATTTACCTATGTTGTCCTCTTTGAGTTTGAACTCTTTGTAATCGCTGAGATCGGGCTCTTTGCCCTGCTTAAGAGCGCTGTATTGTTCCATGAATCGTTTGAGCTCGTCCGGTGGCAAAAAATCACCAATGTGATGTTTGCCTTCCGCTTGAGCGGTCAATTCTTCGGCCCACATTTGCGTCGCTTCCATTTCAGCTGATCTGATTTTGTGCTCCCATGTACCTCCTTCGACTTCTTCGTCGCTGTCGTACTCGTATTTGTGTTTCCCTTGGGCTTCTAAACGTTTAACTTCTTCTCGCTTTTTCAGCAAGTTTTGATACAAAAGATTGATCTGCCGGGATAAAAATCTTCAACTTTTAAAGCCGGTCTGACTTACAGCACGGTTGGGCAGGTTCTTGAAATAAATAAGTTGAATATTTGAAAAGTTTATACTTGTCGGAGAAATACTGACTTTGTAATGATCCTCTGCCTTTTTCCATTGCTCTTCGCTAAGATCGAGAGTGCCGAAAGTCTGTCGAGCGTATTGAAGCAACGCAGGGTCGTTTCTCGATATTTTACTCAACATTGGATTCTTTCCTCTCGCGTTTTGGTTTTTCATCCCCGGAATACCAGGGCCAACCGGTTGGCCCATCTGAGCTGGCATACCAGGCTGATGATAAACTGGACCACAATCGGCTCTATTCGCCGATGGGATATTCATCGTAGAAACATTAACTTTATCGTCAGGCTCGCTCCAACGGCTTCGCCTCTTTCTTTTTCGTTCTTCCCTACTATCCTCTTTGTAGGGATCTGTCAGGAAAGAAAAACAATTTCAATTTTTCGGTCTCTGGGCATGTTGAGCCTCTGCTATCGAGGCTCCAGGACATTTGTCATCCACACGGAAATAAAATATATCGGCAAATATGTTTTTTAATATACGGAATTTATTTTGTGCAAAAATGTATTACGAATACATTGTAGGCACACTTTAAATATATTTTATATTTTTGATGAAAATTTATGTATGATATATATTTTAAATATATTCCAAATGCATCCAGGATATGCATTTTAAATATACTTTTACGTATATAAAAAAAAGCATTTTCCGGTAACATATATTTGCGTGTGGGCAATCAATAAAGTGAGAACAAAACTTACCATTTTGTGATGATTGCCTTTGGGACTTGTCAATGTCGTCGTTATCGCTAAGAGCCTCTTCCGGACAGTAAGGCTCGGCTCCGCTACCGATTTTGTTCTCTTTGCCCGCTTTTTCGGCCCGAAATTTCGCCACCAATCCCCTGTACTGCCGATACGCTGCACTTTGCTTTTGGTGCAGAAACCTTGATTAAAATAATACTTAAAACGCTGCCAAGTAAGATATACGCCTAAATAAATAATGTTTTTCGGACGCGTGTTTTGGAGAGAAGCATGACAAAAATAATTAAGTCGAATTATTTACAAGCGTTATGAAAGACGAGAGGATTTGTCTGTAAGAAATTAAGAGGTCCGTGCAGCCCGTCCATCGGTCCGACGAGTCACGAGACATCCAAGAAATTCTTACGCGCGGAGCGGCTCCAAATTTCACTCCTCAATTCGTTACGTTACTCCAATTAGTCACGAGATTGTGATTATTTTAAAAAAATATCTTACTGTTTATATACAAGGAAGAATATGGAAATAAAAACGCATGCACTACGTAACTTTTCGAGGACTTTTAATGCCAAGCATTCAAAAAGTTGAGCATTAAGCTAGATCCTCCAATTTCCAAGCTGGTGATTCATGTTTTACGAAACGTCAAGATAAAAAATCATCGGACGCTAAATGCGTTGTGGAGTAAATCAAGAACTGTCGATTACGAATTTTGTGCATTTTTTACAACAGCAACGGATACGACTGGAAAATGGACGATACGAGAGAATGCAGTGTGATCGAGTGACCCGTGTAAATCTGCCGCAATCAAGCGAATTAGTAAGCCCCAAAGTAAATGGCTTGGAATGAATACGCCGTTTTGCAAGGGTAATTAATGTTTAGATTATGCTGTAATCATACGGAGTGCAAAGTTCATAAATAACACCCCGTAAATACGATTCGAAGGAAATATTCCATTTCGTATTAGAAACTAAACCTTTGGCTTAACAAAAGTCAAACTTTGATTGACTTTCGTTCACCTTTGATTAGTTTTCATGAAAAATGTAACAGGAATCACATCAAATTCTAATCATTTCAAATTTCCCTATGCTTTCAACATGGCAATGATAATGAAATTTGGTGAGCATACTCTTTAATATTTAATATAAATATACACATTTTTGAAGACTTTTTTTCTACATAGTTTTCGAGCAATTGAACGCTAGAGTTTTCATGCATGAGCATACGATTCCGATATATGTGGGTATATCTTTTGCATATTTTAAACTCAAATTATACAACTATGTAGACGAAAAAAAGAAAAAAATGAGTGCCATCGTATTTGATGCTAAAGAATATTATCACCAAATTTGATTAAATCCTTATCATATCGTGGTATGTAGCCAACCTCCTTCACATCTGATAGAAATGTGGAACGTAACTGTAAATGGTAGCAATGATTACAAGTGCAAGACGGTATTGTGTGTATGCATCGTGAAATAGCAATAAACAATTATTTTTCATAAGGATTTGAGACAGAGAGAAAGAGTGAGAGAGAGACGGGTATGCATTGAGGGTCTAATCGAAAGGTCACAATAGAAAAGCAGGATCAGTGAGGACAGTAGTTACCATAGCTTAGGGTCTTGGGCATTCTTCTCCTGCACCTCTTGTTCAATAGCGTCCCCACAATCTGCGACGATACGTGCCAGTTGTTCCGCTTCTACGGGACAAACTTGAAACTCATGGTCAGTAAGAAATATTCGTACATAATTGAAACTAAGAGATTAGCTTTTGTGCACAAAAGATTGAGTTTCTGATCGATTGTTTGTCAACTTTATGAGATGGTAGAAAAGTTAAACAAACAACGAGAATCCCGAGGTCGCTCTGATACCGAACTGCTAGAATGACGATTGAAGAGGACGACGATTCGTTCGACGCTGTGATAATTCTTGACATACCTGGTGGATCAGAAGCGGAGAGGCTGGTTGAGGAAGGCCGGACCGGTGGTGGAACTTGAACATTGGGTCGTCCAACTGAGATGGACATTTGACTTTGGATGGGGTATGAAGCGGCGATGAGTCTCGCGGGTGGTGGCGGCGGTGGGTTCTGTATGAGGCTTGGCGGTGGAACGTTCGGAGGTGGCACATTTGGCGGTGGGATGTTGAGATTGGGCGGCGGCACAGAATTTATACTCGAGGGGACGGTGTGGACGGTCGGCGGTGGTGCTGACATGATTATCGGTGGAATAACAGGAGGCGGCGGGACATTTGGGACTGTAGCGACTGTAGGAACAATCGATTGGGGTCCCGGCATGGGTAGCATGTTGGGGGGCATCCTGGACATGGGTGGTAACATGTTGGGTGGTCTAACGTTCGGCATGGCCATATTTGGTGGTTGCAAGCTGGCCAAGGCTGGCATATTGCACCGCGCTGGAGGAGGTGGTGAAACAATGTGTTGGGCCTGTTGGCCCGGCGGCCCGGAGGCTCCTCTGGGATGGCCTTGAATATTTGGCATCGGTACGTTCTGTTGGATCTGCATTCCGGGTGGTGGAATCGTCGTGTTGGGCGGCATGTTTTGTAGAGGCGGCGGCGGTCTTATCATGTGCGGCGGAGGGATCGGCATCCGTGGACTCGAGCGATGATTATCCATGTTGGTGTAATTGTTACCGGGCGGCTTGAGGAGCGGCATTCTGTGTACATTTTGCGGAGGTATCCCGGGGCCTATGTTCCTTATATTGGGAGGCGGAACGTTGGTCATTTGTAACAAAGGCTGCGACATGAGCGGCGGAATATTTGGCGTTTGATTTATATTTTGCATGTTCGACGGAGGATGTTGTTGATGTTGCGACGGCTGTTGATTGAATTGCGATCTCTGAGCATTTGGAGGCGGTTGGTGCCCGTAACCATGTCTCGATTCCGGACTCGGAGAAGATCGGCGTCTCGTTGGAGAAGGACTCGAAGACGAACTGTGACGTCTGTCCGAATTGCGACCCCATCTCGACTCGCTTCTCCTACGGTCTCTCCGGTTTTCCCAGTCTCTACCTTTCTCGCTGTTCCATCTTTGCTTTCTTTGATTATTCTCGTGATTGTTTTTTTCTTCTTTTTTATCTTCAAACTTATAACCGGAGGAATCCTGCTTGCTATTCCCTTCGTTGTTACTGCTTGCCCCGACAACATTGCTACTACTGCTCCCCTTGTTTGTCGCTATTTTCTTGAACTGATCCAGAAAACTGCCGTCGTTGACAAACAAATTAACCGTTTGCGACGAACTTGGCCCCTCCTCCTCTTTCCTATTAATAAAACAGACAGTCTTCTTGACCTCTTTGACAAACGCATCGGAGATTCTGACGAATCTGTGTCGTGACACTCTTTTCGAGTAAAAAGCAAAGCCAAAGAAATAAACGTAATCGCAATTGAGAAATAACGAAATGTGTATCAAAAACTTCTTTGTAGCACACGGAGAAGTTTTTATTACGTTTCGTTCGTAATTTTTCGGTTTTCTCAATTTTCGTTCGTTCGCTTGAAATTTTCCGAAAAGATCGATAAAAAAAAAGATGCGCTACGAATTTGCGAACTTGCGATATGAAAAAGAAATAAAAATGTTACGTAAGTTAAAAGAATAAGCGAGAAACGAGGATAAACATGTATAGACGCATCGCCATGGGTAAATGTAATTCATGCATTCTGAGGTTGATGTTAACCTCAAAGAGAAATGTCAATATTTGGGAGAAAAGTGAAATCGAGTAAAAACAACATCCCAGCTTGAAATTTGATTTTTCCGAGTGTTTTTTCGACAATTCAGCGATGGAATGTGTAGAACAACTCACTTTGTTGTAGGGGCAATGGGTTTGACGATTGTCGGTGCGGAATTGGGGGACGTCGTCGTCGTCGTTGATGAAGACGACAAAGCTGTAGACGATGTTGAACTAACCGATGTTTTCTTGCCACTATCCGAAGCTTGTTTAGCTTTCAATTCTTGCATTTTTGCTTGTATCTCGAGCTTTTTCTGTTGTATTATTTGTTCTTGTTTAGACATTTGTGCAAATCTCTCGTTACGCGATGTTTTCGACACAAACGGATCGGAACCTTTCACACCGCGATACGCCATGTTTAGTTAAAAAATTCAATAGATATATTCCTCCGTCGCGATGAAACCACGACCCTGACTGCGGGTTACGGTACAAACTCGTCCTTTATTCCAATTTGATAATAGTGTCAGTCAATGGCATTAGATTCACACTGTCTCCCCACGAAAATACCGTAGACAATCAGGCAAAATAAAGGACGCCGTGAGAGGCGCCACTATCCACGAAAGAACTATATAAGCCTCCAACTATTCTGGCGGGAAAAACAACTTTTTTTTCGGTCTTTCGATCTGTTAGAGGTCATAATCTGTAGAAACATGAAATTCGAAAAAAAAAGAGTTTTCGAAGCATCTTATAAGTTCCGTCGTCCTCGAGGAAAATCTTTGGCGATTGAAGTCAAAACTAAAGAGTAAAAAATCATTGAATAAAATGAGATCGGAAAAAAAAATTTTAAATAACGTGCAAATCATTTAAATCTGCCCGGTCATTTATTGAAAATTCTCCGTAATAATGAGATTTCCGAAAAGGTCGGAAGTTCTTTAGACAAATTGTCAAGTTCGTCAATGTGCATATTTTTTGATGTTTCAAACGAACGAGTTACTCGAATATCCGAACGCTTGGAGAATCACCGCAACGTTCGAAATTCATGCGTTATCTCGATGCAAATAAAAAAAAGAGCCATGACCCCTTTTTTCGATTATTTGAAGTAGATTTTCGAAGGCCGTTCTGAATGGCTTTGATTCAAACGTAATGTGCACAAACTTCACGTTCCGCCTGAACGATTCGCGTGATATTTCGAAAAACTTCACCGAGACGCAGCAAAGCAACATGCATCCTTACATTTACATTTTCCATTGTTATGATGCATAAAAAAATGGATAATTGGGTAGAAAAATCGTAACCGATGTTCCCTTTCGAATACAACTCGTGTTAGTCATTGCAACTGAACTGGACCGTGTTCGAACGTTAAAAGATTGAAAACTGTAAAAAGAAATTTTCACCGTCACATTTCTTCCCCTATGGGGAAGAAAAAAAGGATGAAACAATGGGGAATCGT
Source organism: Campopleginae sp. 14b (assembly GCA_030522525.1). Taxonomy (NCBI): domain Eukaryota; kingdom Metazoa; phylum Arthropoda; class Insecta; order Hymenoptera; family Ichneumonidae; species Campopleginae sp. 14b. The sequence continues at coordinate 62,036 of JAPYYS010000217.1, forward strand.
TTTTTTTTCACGACACAGTGACTCCATCGGGGGCGAATAGGAATTTTCGTGCCACTGATTGTTTAAACAAATATACATGAGTTTTCATATCAATTCACCTGCCCGACCGAGATTTCAGGGCATTAAGGATAGTTGCTAATTACACGATTAAGGCTTCACATTAATTTATTGATAACGACGATCAAACGCATCGGTAAAAGTTAATTTGCACAACTGTTGTTGATTATCAACAGCAGTTCTGCAAATTAACTTTTACCTCATGGCCATGACGATCATGACCCCGATTACCTGGCATCACGATTAAACGGGAAAGGGTATATAAGCTTTTCACTCGTCCAGTGATGCACCGAGTTTTTTACGATCGTCGCAAATTCACCAACAATGGCTAAACTTTTCGTCATTCTTTCCGTCGTTCTGGCAGTTTCGGTAAATAAAACAAAAAGATCCACGCTTTTTAAAAAATATATTGAATCACCAGAATTAACCCGGCGTGTGTATTCTGGCTTTTTAACGGAACACTCAAAATAACAAGATTCCATTTTTTTCCCCATTTTAGATGATTGTCCAATTTTTATTAACAACGGTTTTGCACTTTTCAATTGGGCAGCTGCTGGACTATATAGTACATGCTACAATAATGAGTAACCGCGATTTTTTTTAGATTTTTTTTTGGTTGCCCAGAAAATTTTGTAAACACGACTGTTCCCTAAAAGACCGAGGATGCACACCGTGCACTCGAAAATATAGTATACACACGCGGGGTTAAAAATATGGAATAGTAATTTCGACACCGAGCACGGCAACGAGAACGATTTGCTGGAAAATGAATAGCGAGTGTCACAGTCGGTTGGTATACATCGATTCTAAATGCTGGTACTTGGTGGTCAGCATTTGAAGTCGTTTTGGTACACAACAAGACTGGGAGACTCCGTTATTTTTGTTAAAATGTCAAATGGTTGCTGGTGTGCTTGCATGAAAATAATTTTGCTGTTTCAATCGGAAGGTGGCTTATGCCTATGATCCCGAAGCGGAGGAAAAGAACAATGCGGCACTCGCTGTGAAGGATTGCGTTAAAAGCATCAATCGCGTTTTCTCTGAGGTTGCACGAAAATACGAAGAAACAGTGAAGCCCATTGCGGACGACGACAAGAGAAACGTACGAAAAGGCTTGACGTTGTCAAATTCAAAGAGATTCATTTTTCAAATTTAGTTTTAAATCGTCAGTTTTTTAAATTATTCCCCGCAATTACAATTTATATTTTTTCTTGCGTACAGAAAGCATTTGAGTACTACAACGCGGCGGCCCAAGTTCTTAACGCGCTCAACGCACAAGTGAGAGCAGAAAAAGAGCGAATCAGAATGTCGTTTGTTCTTAAAACTTTTGGAGGCAATGCTATTATGTGCAGTGACGATGTAAGTACCTTTAAAAAATATAGAATTATTACTGGTTATTTGCTTAATTGCTAACTCCGGTATTTCACTCATTTAGTGCCTTCGGTCACTTTACAAATATTTAAATATTTTTTCATGCATCAAACGGAGAGGAAAATGGTCGAGGAAATATATTGATGAAATTTTTCCTACTCCAAAAGCTGGAAATCGTTATTGCCGATTTGAAGTTGGACACGTTTTCTGCTTGTGAAGAGCAGAAGAGTATTTCAGGAAAAATAACTAAACGGTCATGACATTAATGCTTCCAGGTGGCTCGCGCAGTGTACGATGCATTTTATACTGCATACGATGGACTCGACCAATTAGCCAAGTAATAGGACTGCCAACAATGGAATCTTTGAATGGCTCTTTGTGGAACGTTTGACAGAGAAAATCTACACTCAATGGACATCGACCATGAACGATGGAGCATCGATACAAATGATTACTCAACTCTTCCCCAATTTCCATCTATTGTTATTTATAATAATTATAGTTTTCTTTAATAAAGTGGAGTATCTACTAACTCATGTCTGTTTGCATATTTAAAAGCCTTCAATTGTTCAATTGTTCGTATACATACTCTAAAAAGAACTTGTATATATAATAGAAATGGAGATCGATCGGACTATTGGTTTAAGAAAAAACTCCAATATCTAGAGAAATCATTTATCTTGAGAGAATTAATAGAGAAATTGGACGAAAAATTGGAAAAAAGTTTTTGGAATAGCAACAATGGAAGAAAAAATGTTGAGCCACGTATAAAAAGAAGATTCGAAAGTGGTTAGTTAGTCGGTCATTAGCGATACTTATTCGAGTATCGTTAATGTCAATTTGAACAACTGTTCTTGCCATCGAGGCAATGGAAATTAACCTGGATACCGAATTACGGGGATAGAGTAGGTTTGGGGTATATAAGCACTTCATCCGATCATTGATGTATCAAGTTCTTTGCAACGCTGACAAGTTCAACAACAATGGCAAAGTTGGCAATCGTATTCTGCATGCTTTTGGTAGCTTCGGTAAGTTCCAATAAATAAATAAATCCCCACGGTTAAAAGCATAATTGATCAACGTTTCGGGTAACCAGCGACTTTTGAATTGCAATACTTTGCGATAATCGGAAAGATGGGAGCATTTCTGTATTCACTTTACCTTTACATGAATATGAAAATAATTTAGTAACACTCATGGCTTGCGAATAGAAAATAAGGAAAAACTACTGATGGCAAATATTTGAATATGTGATAAATTTCATAATACCATCTGTAAATTCGGATATTCTTGTTTGTTGCGGGAAAACTTTGAACCAATTCAATGCAGCGAATTTATAATAATTGGTTTTCATTTTCACTGCGCTAAATTAACGAAAATAATGTGTTGTGCAATCGGTAGGTGGCTTACGCTGACGATTCGTCAGAGGCCAATCGAAGAATGGACGCCAAAATCAAAAAGCTTTGCGCTGACAGCATCAATCATCTTTTTAACACGGTTTTGGCATCGTATGAAAAAGTGATGGCATCTTCTCCGGATAAAGAGGCAAAGGATGTAAGAAATCTCTTCAGATGGCTGAGTACTCCTGAAGATATATGTCCCGGGGTTCTAAAGATAAACCTAAAACATTTTTCCTGTTTACAGCTAGCCGAGTATCTGTACAATCTCGCAGGTAAAACGTTGTACGCGCTGCGCAAGGAAGTGCTGAATCCGGCCATCAAAATGCCCTTCGGAGGCAACTCTATGACGTGCAGTGATGAAGTGAGTGCAGGACGAATTTTATTGGGAGGGGAAACTCAGCGCATTCAATGAGCAAATGAGCTTTTCGACCATCCGAGAGAACAAAACTTTTGTGCGAAAATCGATTGTCAAAACTGGGCACTACTGATTAATTCTGCTTGGTCGTATTTTTTTTTTTTTAGTTTAAAATACATTTTTTTCTCTCACGAATATAATAAGGAGCAAGACCGAAATTGTTGGAGAATATTATTACATGAGAAAAATGAATATAAACATGAATGTATTTTGTGCAGATCGCTTACAAAGCGTATGATGTCTTCTATCAAGCATGGCGTGGTTTGGACGAATTGGCGGCATCTCTGGGCTTGCACTGAAATGCACACATGGTCCTTCATGAAAAGTCCAAAGACGAAAGTGCTTATCAAACGAAAATCGATCTGGGGCCATGAAATCTGTGAAATTGGTCAATCTCCAGACATGTTTTTCAATTATGTAGATTAGCGATAGTTCTTCTCTAATAAAATGGATTCTGCATGACATGACGACCGGTGATTTTCTTCTGATCATGACGTTTCCCTGAAAATTGAATTTGCCCACGCACTTACTGTCTCTGCGGTCTTTAAAACCGGCTAATCGGCAATCACGAATTGTTTGAAATCATGTGGACGATGATCGGGTTGGAACTGACCGTGGAACAATGATTTTTTTCACGGTCTTTGGAGAGGAAATTCACATTTATAAAGTAAATGAAGAAAAAAAATGAAATGATGTATGAATAGATTGCGAATTACGTATCAGTGGATTTATGAACATGAGTGAGTATTTGACATGTTAATTTAAACAACTGTTCCTGTAATGAGAGCAACGAAAATTAACGGATACGGCGGTGGAGTGGGTTAGGGGTATATAAGCACCTCATCCGATCGGTGGTACATTAAGTTCTCTGCACTGGTCGTAAGTTCAACAACAATGGCAAAGTTCTCAATCGCTTTCTGCATCCTCCTGGTGGCTTCGGTAAGTTTTAATGAAAAAAATATCACTGCGTTCGAAAGCATAATGGACTGAGACAATTTGAGTAAATGAATTCTCGAGACCCAGTTTCACGTAGAAACGTCGCTTGGTGTCACTGCGGAAAGTATTTTGCACACGCAATGGATTTCATTCCGGAGTATGCCATGTCGTACCTAAAATTTGTACTCGGCCGAATAAAGCGAGTTGATTTGTTCGATTTGCCACGGTACTTTAATAATGAAAATACTTTATTGTATAATCGCTAGATCGCTTGCGCCAAAGATTCGTCCGAGGGCGAGCAGAGAGTCAGCGGGACAAATGCTTGCTCCGCCAGCATCACATACCTCTTGAACAAGGTTTTGGACTCGTATGAAAAAGTCATGGCATCTGCTCTGAGTAAAGAAACCACCGATGTAAGAAAACTCTTGGAATTATGGAATCGTTCTAAAAGATACGTGTGTACAATTTAAAACAAATATTCTCGTTTACAGGTAGCAACGATTTGGTATAATCTCGCAGTTAAAAATCTGAATGCGCTCATCAAAGAAGTGTCGGATCCGGCCACCAAAATGCTCGTTGGAGGCAACGCTATGACGTGCAGTAACGATGTAAGTACAATATGGATTATATTATGTGGATAAAGTTGATGCATTCAATTGGTTGATGGTCTGAGTCAGCCGAGAAAAACATTGTTAAATACTTCGGTTGTCAAAACTGGTCACTGATTCACCTTTCCGGTTGTCTTTTTTTTCTCTTTATATCATATAATTTATTCCCTCGAAAAAGCAGTTTAATAAATGTGAATAAACTTCATTGTATTTTCTGCAGATCGCTTATAGAGCATATGATGCCTTCCATCTGTCATGGAACGGATTGGAACGACTAGCGGAAGCGAATGCTGCGCAACGGGAACGCATCGAACAGGATCGCATAAATCGGGAAGGCCACTAAGCGTTCGAAAACAAAAGTCCACATCAAACGGAAATATACCCTGCGCTACGAATCTTCTGAAATATTTATCAAACTCCACAAAGATTGTTGTCAATTATTTAGATTAGCTAAAGAACAATTCTTTTTCTTTAATAAAACATTTTGTGCACGACGTGAGGAATGTTGGTTTCTTCCTATGGCCATAACGTTTCCCGCACTACTCAATTTACCCAACGTCTTCTTGATTATTGATCGGGCTAATCCGTAATCATGAATAGTCTGAATTCATCTAGACGATGGTCTGATCGAAAACGTCACTCAGATAAGGAGTTGACCGTGAATCGTCTTTTTTTTTAAATCCGGTTCATACTTCAAATGCACGGTCTCCAACTATTATAAAACATGCTGGCCCGATTTTTGCTACATCGGAGATCGCATTAACTTTGCTGCTTTTGTTACAGCAAACAAATGAATGAAAATTTCACCACAAATCAAACTTTCACGTGCTTGTTCTCCAAGTCGAGCGAACTTTCATTACAAATCTGAGCTTTTGCCCAAACTCATCGTTCGTATAAATAAGAAATGTGGATCCTAAATTCAATTAGAAATTGTTTGAGACAATCAAATCCATTCTCAAGGGGTATCCGAAATTAATAGATTTTTCTTGCAAATTAAAAAAAAAAGCACTCGATCTTCCCTCACGAACACAAACAAATGGGCACAGTTTGTTCGACTTTGGAAAACAATATATTTTCGTGAATACTTTGTCTTGCCGCAGGCTCTTTCCCTCTCTCTGTTTCTCTCTGTCCCTCAATGATGAAATGACACATAATTTTTAATATAGAAAGAAAACCTTTTTCCTTGTTGCTAAAACGTGCGCAGCAACGACCTTGCCTTCAGTTCCCCATCTCTTCCTCGTAGGTTTCTCGATCATTTTTTTGCTAAGACTGTTTTTTGCTTCATTATACTTGAGAATATCATGGCCGAGATCTACTTACGTTGTTATATATTCAGATGCAAGGAAATACATACGTATAAACATTTTTTTTGCTCCCACCGAAGAGTTAGCCAGGAGGGGCCAACCCTGCGAGAAAGCGATAATATATATAAGCAGCTGAGCCTCCCAGAGCGTTAGTATATTTTTACTTTTTTGACAAACGTTTACCTGGGATTCATTTTTTTTTTCTAATTTTTAAATTTTATTTTTGTGCTAGTTCATTCAAGTTTTGTGTTCTATTTTCCTATTTGGAAACGCAACGTCTTAGCATCGCCACGATTATTACGTAGCCAATAGGAATACAGATCTTATGTACACAAAGCTCGAGCATTCACACTGCTTAAAGAGCTCCATCACTCGCTGCCTTTCGAACATGGTAACTTACAAATTAATACACATTTTTCCACCACTCAGTCAATGAACTTTTTCTCAGCCCATAGAAAAATGTATCAATCAATCTCTCCTTTCAAATCTTGTGTGCAAATGAGCTAATGATTCCAAATCGTGGCTATCAGATAAAAACATTCCGAATTTTTTCCATAATTTTTCCATAGCCTTCTTTTTGCTATACATTTTTTTTTTTTGCATTTTTTTCCCTACGTCTACGTTTTCTACCAACTTAAGGAGGCCGGCTACACACAACAATCTTGCCATGTTAAGAGCATAGGAAAATTCGATATGAGAATTTTATGAAACTTGGTTATTCAATACAAGAGTTTACATGCATAAGCATAGTAGTCAGATATATATAGGTATAACTTTTGCATATTGTAAACCCAAATTATTCGATAATTATGTCGACGAAAAATAGAAAAAAATGGTTTTATCGTATTTGATGCTAAAGAATATTATCACCAAATTTTATTGAATTTTCATCATGTTATCGTATGTAGCCAACGTCCTTAATATTGAATATTGTGCAATGTCAAAGAATGAACAAAAAAATAGCATCTGTTCGGAACTGCGAGTCGACACGATTACATTATCGCAAACCGTCGAATTGGAACACATCTCTTCGAAATGATGACATCGAAATTAACTTATCAGAAGAACAAGAATGAGAAAATCAATTGTTGCTATCATGGTAACGCGCCAGATATCCGGTATCTTTTATTTTTGAAAGTCATATCCTCTCCGGTCGTTTCGTCATACAATAACGTTCTTTTTTTTTCAACTTTTTTGTCTTTAATCATTTCTTCCCCATGTGTAATTTTTTCCTACACGAATCGTTAAATCAGTATCTACAAGCCTTCGTGCATGCGTACGCGTTATTGAAAAACCAGCAGCTCGCGCGGATGAGAGATCGTTAAGTGGGCTATTCCGGAATGGGGAACGAAAGTAACTTTCTTCGGACTTTCTCGATTGCGTAGTAAACAGAATTTTCACAGGAAGAGTTTGAAGCAGTCGTCTCTGGTCATTCGTACGCCATGTATGAAACAATGTTTGACTCAACAGAATATCAAGGATTCAAATAAATCCCTGAAAAAGAAAAAAAATATTTTAAAAAGCAGTGAAATATTACGTGCAATGTAAATTGTAATAATTTTTATGCAATATTCGAATTTTTCTATACGTTTTTCGATGAATCCTTGAAATAGAATTCAACCGTTGCTTTATCCAATTATTTCAATAACTTGGTAATCAAAAGTAATGGGGATTTTTGTGCAACCAGTTCAGGGCGATCGGGAGTATGGGACAAAATCGCAGGTGAGACAGTGCAAGTGTGTAAAAACAATTAAAAAAAAGTCCAAACATACCTGTAATTATGAAATAGCGTGTGCGGTGGACTCTAAAAGTTAAGCCTTGGAATTTATTCAAATAAATTAGTCGCTATAATTCGAGCAGTTGGTATGTACCTTTCTTTTTTCCACTACGACTCAATATTGAGCTGGAGCGAATGAATTAAGTGTGCTCTAAATAATTGTTGAGTAACCTCGAAGTGGGAGTACGAGATACAATTTTAGTAGAAAATTTATCCTCATACCAAGACATGTCAGTGAATATTCATTCTCTTTGAAAAATGCGTAAGGAATTACTGTATATATGTGTAGCCACCCCCCTTAAAATCTTGTATGGCATTGTAGGTTCCCAATGACGTTTTTTCTCAAGGAGGATAATTCGTATTTTCTCTGTTGTGTACAGTCGAATGTGGCAACAAACGTAACCGCACAGAAGAAGCATGTGTCACGAGAGAATCGAGGGAATGCATTAGGAGTTAATAAAGGATTTCGTGGTTGTACGATATGGATGACAGGCCTTTCAGGTGCTGGGAAAACCTCGATAGCTTTCCAGGTCGAGAAGCATCTCGTTTCATATGGCATACCGGCTTATGGTCTTGATGGCGACAACGTACGTACGGGCTTGAACAAAAATTTGGGATTCAGCAAAAAGGATCGAGAGGAAAATGTTAGACGAGTGGCAGAAGTTGCTAAACTCTTTGCGGACAGTGGCCACGTGACACTCTGTAGTTTTGTATCTCCCTTCGAAGAGGATCGTCGTGTAGCAAGAAAAATTCATGAATCTGCTGGATTACCATTTTATGAAGTATTCGTCGACGCCTCTCTCAAGATTTGCGAGTCTCGTGATGTTAAGGGCTTGTACAAAAAAGCTAGACAAGGAGCTATCAAAAGTTTCACCGGGATCGATCAGACTTACGAATGTCCTTCTCAACCGGATCTCATATTGAACACCGAGAATTCTACTCTCGAAGGGTCAACCATGTGTTTGATGCGATTCCTTCATTCGCGCGGTATTTTACCGGATCTTCCGTCTTCTGGATTCAGTATCGTCAGAGAATTGTTTTTACAGGGCGAACAATTAGCTTTGGCTAAAGATGAGGCTGAAACTCTGCCGGTTTTGATGCTGAATGAGTTGGATGTTCAGTGGCTTCAGGTTTTGGCTGAAGGTTGGGCATCGCCACTTAAGGGCTTTATGAATGAGGACCAGTACTTGCAGGTAATTATTAATCAATCAATTAAGACGATTCAATAATTCTCCATATAAAAAAATCTCGTGTTACGGTGTTTGTGGTCGCACTCCTCCGAATGGATTTGACCGATTTTTATAAAAAATGTTTATAAATATTTGGCGGATATAAGAATCTTCAATCAATAACTATTCGAGGGATGAAAAATCGAGAAAATTCAAATCTACTATGAGATTTTTCCCTCAACTCGTTTCCCTGTGAAGACGATTTAATATTCCTGTGATGTCATAAAACCCCTATTCTACTGATACGATGACACAATGATTTTTCATTTTTCGTCGCATTTTCCTATGCTTTTAATATGGCAACATTGTTGCGTGTAGCCGTTCGCCTTAATCTTGGCTCCGACCTGCTGTCGCGTTTCTCGAAGGGTCGAAGAGGAACGTCTCGTTCGAGATCGTGCCATATGACTTAGAATACCCATTGTCGTTTAGCCCTTCTGTAAAAATGATTAATTCCTTGTTGGGACGAAACTATTTGATATGGATTATTATTTCAGGCCCTGCATTTCGGTTGCCTCTTGGAACGTGGAACAGTAGTAAACCAGTCAATCGTAATTGCGTTGGCATTAACAACTGTTGACAAAGAACGTCTCGAAGGAGAAAAGGCATTTGTACTTCGATATGGCGATAGGAATTTAGCTATTCTGCGGAATCCCAACTTTTATCATCATCGTAAAGAGGAAAGATGTTCAAGACAATTTGGAACGAATGATCGGGGACATCCATATGTAAATATGATTCATGAGCTCGGTGATTGGCTGGTTGGTGGCGAGGTCGAAGTCTTTGAGAGGATCCGGTGGAACGACGGTCTCGATGCTTATAGACTGACGCCCAATGAAATTCGAGAGAAACTGCGGGACCTCCAGGCCGATGCAGTATATGCCTTTCAACTAAGAAATCCTGTTCACAATGGTCATGCACTTCTGATGCAGGTTTGCTACGATTTCTTGCAAGTACGTTTTCCTATGAATAAATGAGAGACGCGGGCTGACGGTAATTTAATGGAATGTAATTGTTCTTTAAGGACACGAGAAGACGTTTGGTTGAAGAAAAAGGTTTTAAGAAACCTGTACTTCTGCTTCACCCTCTGGGAGGTTGGACGAAAGATGACGATGTGCCTTTGGCTGTGCGTATAGCGCAACATCGAGCTGTACTCGAGGAAGGTGTTTTGCATGCTGACACGTTGCTCGCCATTTTTCCATCGCCCATGATGTATGCCGGACCCACGGAGGTTTGCACAGAGACAAACTAGTCTTTCGAGCTTTAGCATGCAAGAGTCGATGGTATTGGCAGTCGAAGATTATGGCGCTCAGAGTGTATGAATGTTGCAGGTCCAATGGCACGCAAAAGCAAGATTAATGGCAGGTGCGAACTTCTACATCGTTGGTCGGGATCCAGCGGGAATAATACACCCGAATGACACAGCGACACCGGACGGCAATCTTTATGACGCAACTCATGGATCCCGCGTGCTTTCCCTGGCGCCTGGGCTACAGAATCTCGAGATAATCCCATTCAGAGTAGCAGCTTACGATAAGCCGATGGAACGAATGGCATTTTTCGATCCATCGCGGAAGGAGGATTTCGAGTTCATTTCTGGTACCAAAATGCGTGGTACGCCATCAATTTATTCTTAAAATTCCAGTCAGGAAACTCGTTTTTTGATTAATTCCATTTTTTTCAGTCCTTGCCAAATCTGGTGACACTCCACCACGCGGTTTCATGGCACCTGAAGCCTGGAACATATTGGCGGGTTATTATCGATCGATAGCCAATGGATTTTGACGTCTGGAGCATTTTTTTGTGTTGACATTTTCAGTAGTTATTAATTGTATACATAAAAGATATATTATACGAAAATGATGGAACCTTCTCAGCTTGGATCAAGGTGTCTTCCAAGTTACGGCCTAAGGGTCAGCATATGATTGTTGGGGGGTGTAGGAATCGATAAGAATAATTTGTAACACGTTTCAGAGACAATAGAGTCTAATAGTATTAGAGGTGGTACATATACTTTGTCACAATTGTCAATTTCATCAACACTCAAGAAAAACATGTTTCCAGCCTCACAAAGATCTTACGTAACGTTCCTTTGTTCTTCGATTTCTGGGGACGTCATAAAACCGATTCTGTAGATTCGCCCGGCTACTGTTTGTCCTAGACATTTTAATACTGTCATTACGACATGATTCGTCATACGAGTGCGTTGGAGCCCGGATCCCTTTTCGTCTCGAAATCGTTCATTGCAGCGACGTGGACTTACAACACTTATCGAGTTTTCTTGCTCTTCCGATCACCCATGGTATCGTTAGTTTACGTTAAAGACAGTGGACAGGAGTGAAGTATATTCTTGGACGCGCAATTCTTGATTTTGAAGTTGGACAATAATAATTCGTATGCCCCATCGGAAGATGATTATTAGCCTCTTGTTTTCTCTTGGAGGTTTAAACTCACGGGAGATCTGGAAAATATTATCAGCCAATTAGGGGGCACTGACATTTTTGCTGATTAGTTTCGTTTTTTTTTTCGTCATATTTGACTTCGCGACGCACCTTCTTCTTCGGAGTCCGATATTCTCGTCGCTTGGAGAGAACTTTGTTTGGACAGAGTTCTGCCGAGGCCCCGAGGCCTCGGTGGTGGTGATTGTTTGTTCCAGATTGCTTCGAGCTGATCAAAGTGCTGGGACTGAGCGAGAGCCGCTTGCTCCGGACCGAGGCCTGGCTGGGAATTGGCTAGGCCAGCTTTACTGATTTCTTCCATTGAAGCACTCACGCTGAATCTTCGTCTGAGCCGTTCCTCGACGGTTGCTACTGTTGTTCCTGCAGGGCAAGCAACCGCAACGGGATAATGTTAGAAATTTGTGATGACGCGCCAGCAAAAACTCTAAAGATCTGAATGTCACGCACACTCATTAAATTTTTCGCACTAATTGGCTAATCAGGAGTATTGAAAGAATGACTACCGCAAGCCCACTGTGCTCTCATATACAGTAAAAGGAATCGTTGGAATCGCTTTAACGGGAAAATGGGTTGACGCAAAAATTTCATATAACATGTCAATTTTTATGGCTCACCGGAAGTAAGATGACCGTATTTTCGTTGCCAAGTATAGGTATCGAGTGATACCTCTTTCTTGAGGAATCTTCTAGTTGGTCTCTTGGGCCCTGGTGGTCTGAGGTCAATGGGAGCCACGTAGGAAGGTAATTTGACGTACTGTGCTGGTGTATTATGCAGACAAAGGATAGGCATGCAATTGTATTCCAAAAGATGCAGAGCAAGTCTCGAAGAATCAGTTGACATCTCGATGCCAAGAACCGGTACATGAACCATAATGGAATTTAGAGCAGTGCCTTTTTTCGTGTCCCAGACAACGAGACTCTTGTCCTCGCTTCCAGAAACTGCGAGCGTACCGTCACCCGATAATCTCACGCAGGTGACATAGCCAAGGTGACCGACTAGCGTATGGATATCCGATCCGGTGTTTATATCCCATACAATGAGATTCGCGTCCCGAGAACCAGAAACGACGATACTCTTGTCAGTAACAGCAACTGCCACGCAAGTAACATGATCCGTGTGTCCAACCAGAACTTGTGACAATTTGCCTCCCGCTAGTTGCCACACTTTTAGACTCATGTCTCTCGACCCAGTGATCAGTGACTGCGAGTCAAATGTCACAACTAGGCAAGTCACATCTTGACTGTGGCTGACCTGGTGCTTCTCCTCTGGACCAGCGCCGAGGCTGACTATTCTCACGTGATTGTCACCGTTACCACAGACGGTATATCTGCAGGCAATAGATGCGATTTTCTGATGTAGTCACAAAAATTGTTTCCAACTTTTTCGGGTATTCGAAGACTAAATTCGAAAATTCTGATTAGACAAAATCATGTGCCTTTCTTTTTACGATGACGGCTCGACCAGATATTGATCGAACAGTCACGTGCGTTAAGTTGAGAGTCTCGAAGCGAAAAATACATGACATCTTATATTTTTTGAATTTGTTCAACTGTCTGTGAGTTGACTCAAATTTTCGATCAAGTAATGTGGTTCCTTTTATGGTGCTTACCTCATGTCAGAAGTGACTGCGAAACATCTTCCTGGTCCACAAACAGATTGGATCAGTGTTCCACTGTCTGCAGCCCAAACTCTTATTGCTCCGGCTCGATCGGAGCTTATCACTCGTCTTCCATCCAACATGGCCGTTACCGCGGTTACGGGGGCCTGGTGCCTAAATGTTGCCACAACAAGACCCAACGTTAGGCCCCAAACTCGAACAGTTTTGTCCTCGGATCCTTTAGAAAGAAGTGGACGGAAAATTTGAGTGACGTGATTACACTGAAGATTGAATAACATAAATTCCGAAAAATCTATCATTGACACTAACCCGATGCGGCGAAGAGTCCGGATGCTGAGAAAGCGACGCATGTCACACTTGCTATATGTCCTTCCAGGGTCAACATTAATTCATGTGTATTAAGTTGCCACAGATTGACGAGGGAGTCAACTCCCCCTGTGACCGCCATAGCACCGTCTCTTGATATATCGAGACATGTTATCGCCGCCGTGTGTGCTTGAAGTGAATCTTGCTTGCCCGGCGGTTTGTTTGGTCTCATGGGACCTTCTTCGGCACGGAAACTCCAATATGTCAGACGGTTACCTCCAGCGGTTATCAAAAAATCATCTTTGTCCGTGACCTTTGGAACACACGGAAATAAGCAAACTAGGTAAAATTTAGAGGTCAACAAATGTTGCATTCCGTTGAAATCGGGAATGAAGGTTTTGGATCAGATTAAAAAAGGTTCAAATGACCAGAATTTCAAACGATCACATATTTTTCAAGCGTTGACTCACTTTGACTGCGGTTACTTCAACTGAAGGATTAGCTGGCAATGTCTTGATTAGTCTGCCGCTGTGCATGTCAAATACAGTAACGCGACCTTCGAGGCCTCCAGCGATAGCTCTTCGACAATCTCTGGCGAGGCAGATGCTCTTGATGGGTCCCTGATGTCCCCGAAGAGTGTGAATTTCTGTACCAGTCGCGAGGGACCTAAGATACAATTGATTGTCTTCGCAGGCGGCAAGGAGAAAGACCGAGTCAGCAGAAACGTCGAGCATCACAACGGGCGATGGTAAGGGGATGCTGTTGAGAAGAGTAAAACTTTCAAGGGACCAGAGGCAAACGGTGCCGTCTGAGGACCCAGAAACAAGAACTTCCCCGGCCGAGTCTACTCTCACTGCTGTAACAGGACCTCGATGATGATCGACTTTCATGAGAACTTCCCCAGTCAGTAGACTCGTCGCTATTATCCTTGAATCTTCACCCCCGCTGACGATAACGGAATTGTTCAATGCTGGTGTCAGTGTCAAAATTGGCGCTATGTGCTCGCATATTCGACGTTTGAGCGTCAACTCTTTCATGTCCCATACTATTATCGAAGTGTCTTCCGAACCTGTGAGCAGATACTGAGATTGCTGTGTCACCGCAACGCAGGATATTGGATTCGAATGACCTGCCGAAAGTAATCAAACATGAGGTGCCACTTGATAGTCCACTTCTTGACCCGCCGTGAATAGGTTTGGTCTCATTAACTTACCCTTGAAAGTATGCACCAACTGTCCTGACATAACGTGCCAAAGCTGAGCGTCTCCTTGAGGAGGTACCACTACTACATGCTGACCAGAAGGTGCTGCTTCGACGAGCCTAACACCTTGTGGACAACCCAATGTTCGTATTTGAAGGGGTAACGGTGGCTGCAGCCATCCGTTTAGTGGGACTAAAAGTGGTGCTACGTAACCATCGCACCAGGCCATTGCAGCTGTGATCATTCTGCTTACCTGAAATTTTATTATTTCATCAAACTTCATGGATGATAGGGAGGTTAACATGCACGAAAATTTTCATACGCGGCGCGAGATAAATTTTGCTTTTTGGATCAAATTAACCTAGTAAATTTGTGCTGACAGCCTCATGGATGGCCCAAAGTATTTATTGAATTAGGATCAAGGTACTGCTTAATGTTTAATTGACTTACAAGATCACCGCTATCCTCGACGACAGGCCTTAGCCACGAAATTAATTGAGCACCAAGTTGAAGAGGATCTCTGGTAAGTACGTCGCTTGAGTTCCGGATCGCGTAATAAACGAGCTCGAGATCTCTCTCTAGAAGATATCGTCGAGCGTGCTCGAGGACACATCGCAAATAACTGACCGATATCATTTGGACAGCAGCGAGTAGGAAATCGAAAGCGCAAACGGCAAGTTTTTTGAGTTTATCAACGTCACTGGCTTGCAGCAAATGAAGCCAAGCTTCTTCAACATGCCGCAGAGTGTAAGTGACATCTTGTGACTGCAAGGTGCTTTGGAAAGGAGTCTCTTTGGCCGGCTGGGCTTCTGTATCTTCGGGGGTTCTTTCTTCACTGTCTTCGGAATCTTCCGCAAAGAATAAGTTGGCAAGCTCCGCGTGGTACGATCTACAGGCCGTCTGATTCGACATATATCGTTTTCTGGCCACCTCGCGGCTGGTCCAACGCCAAGAAAACATCAACCTCCCACTCATTACGCGTACCTGTGGAAAATTGGTGATTATCTTGAAGCTCATAGAGTTCTTTGGCTTTTAGATGTGGATACAGCAGAATTTTAAATTCAATGTTTTACCTTGAGCCACGGAGAAAGGAATCTGCGTACGAGACACCAGGTAGCAAAGTTGAAATGTCCATCCTCGAGGAGCAGAGGTTCATCACCGCCTGTTGGCATGATTAATTCGAGGATTTCCGTTTCGGAGATGCCATACTCGGTACAAGCAAAAAAGGAGCCGACATTGTTAGCGGCTTTGTTCCCAACGAGTCTTTCCAATGTGTCAAGAGCACTGGAGACATTTGGCACGTGGCTACGAGAGTCTGGAAGTTCGATAAGAATATCTGGATTTCTCAAGCGGTCTTTTTGGACAGGCGTTAGCCGGAGAGCTTCAGGAGGCAGAGAACTTGTGAGGATGAAATGAACACCCGGAGGCAAATGGAGAGGAAGCCATGACAGGGCAGCTACGATGTCACTTTCTAAGGGATGTAAACGATGAAGATCATCGATCATGATGACCAGTTGAGTATTTTCCAAAGCCCCTTCTTCTATGCCACGCATTATACAAGTGAACCAATTGTTGAGGTATAGCGGATCGAAGGAAGCATCTCGCGGTAAATTTCCATCGTTGTTGCCGGTTAAAAAGCCAATGTGTTCGCACAACACTCTCAGAAGTTCCAGACTATAACTGGATCTTGGTGTCGATGTGCAATGACGAACTATCCGATAAGTTGATTGACCCAACCAGTCGTGTGACTTTTCGTAAATTCTTGCGAGTATACCCGATTTTCCTGATGACCTAGGACCCCGAATTAGGACAGGGCCGTGCTTTTGCTCTTTCCCAGCGATCATCAGCTTTCGAACACGCTGCACGACTTCATCGCTCTCTTCCACCGGCTCGTATTCCCGCAATTGGGCCAGGTGTGCCATGCTTTCGGCGTACACTTCCTGGACCATTTTTTTTCGACTCTTAATTTCTGGATCAGCCTCCACCGAAGCGTTCACCAATGATTGTACAGTGTCTAGGACCCGACGACGAAGTTCCGTCATGTAAGCGCCGTGACTACTCAGGTCCGGATCTATTCCGTCTGGTCTGTAATCGACCCTTTGACGCATCACGTTACTCGA
Source organism: Campopleginae sp. 14b (assembly GCA_030522525.1). Taxonomy (NCBI): domain Eukaryota; kingdom Metazoa; phylum Arthropoda; class Insecta; order Hymenoptera; family Ichneumonidae; species Campopleginae sp. 14b. The sequence goes on from JAPYYS010000217.1 coordinate 78,831, forward strand.
TGGCAGCGAAGATTCTAACTTTGATTTGAGAATTTCACTTTCTGGGGATGATAATGGGGCATTGTTCCAATCACGTATTACCCCTATTATACCTCCTCCACCTGGATCAAGATCTGTAAACGTCCCATTAATGCGTTAGTGGTAAGGCTTTCAAGAGAATGTATGAACTGTTTGCATTGGCAAGTTCTACGTGCATTTTTTCATTACCCCTTTGAATAGCTGTTTATTTTTTAATAACCAAATGGGGTAATCACTATAGAAACTATAGAAACATGCTTAGTCAAAATCTGGAACGTACTTAGGCCATAGTCCAATTGACGTTCAGCAGTACTCTTCATAATGTTCGCAACACTGGCATCGTTGGGCTTCTGAAGTAAAACTGCTTCAGCTGCTGTCTTGAGGATGTTTCGCAACTTTGAGCCGTGGGTCGATTGCCAATCTTGCTTGGAAGTTTCTTCGCTGTTCATTGATGAATGAATTTGATTAATGGAAGAGTATACAATTCGGCAATGGATCGGATAGATTAGGGTGGAAGCTGACAGAACGGAAAGGAATAAATTACTACACTCTATGCAGATGTTGAAGTTTGCCTTTGTGGAATATATCGAATTGTCTGTTTCTTACAACATTGGTGGAAATTTGAGATTGCGGATTTCAGCGAAAAGCGCTCAACGCTGCTTCCATTATTTTTGCATTACCTCGTCGCTTTCAAAGTGTAACAGTCTCCATTGGGTGTATAATACTCATCGAGCAATGAGTGGTGATTTATAAGAGATCGATAAGTTTCATTGTCAAGTTGGGTCGGTGCCCAGCCTGGAGTATAATCTGCTCCAACCAAAAGCTGCAAAGAGAAAGACGCTTTGCTGTTGTTTTTCATCGCCGAAAAAAGACGAGCGTCATTTTGGATATGTAAAAGAGCGTGAACGAAAAAGGTCGAGACTCAACAACTAGAACTTTGTGGCAATGTATCTCTCGTTGAGTCTCGATGTCATGACTAGTAGAATACCGTTGCTACTTAAATTTACGTTGGATAAATATATGCGTTATCTTACGAGCAAAAAACAGCCCCTCGAATGCTGATGCGATGCGTTTATTTCCTCGAGAAATTGATCGGCCAGACGAGGATCGATGTCGGGGTTCGTGGCTGTTCCATATTGCATGTCGACCAGCAAAACCTGTAATCGTTTAGCTCTACGTTTTATCTTCCCTTTTCACGTTAATTAATTTACGCTTCGAGTCATTGACTTCTTGACAATTCGGACACACACCGTGAAATAATTTTTCTTCTCCAATCGTTACTTACTTCTATACCCATATCATCGTAAACGGACTGCAGGGATGGACCAACTGTTTCCAATAGTAATTTACGCTCTTCCGCAAATTCTATCACCACAACAGATTCGACCTTAATATCTTGCTTTATACACAGCTATTAATTATGAATTCAACTGCATGTTCTTCTGCTCAGATTCTTACGTTATTTTTAAATTCCGTTTCGGGAGATGAGAAAAAAGTTCTTACCATCTCGTTCTCCCGCGATGAATATCTTGATGAGACGAGGAGCCGGTAAATGTGCCGGGGGTAAACCTCCCTTAATCACTCCGGCTATTAACTCCACTTCGAGATTCATGTTTGCCAATGGCTGCAGTGGCACCCTTTGAAAAGTTAAGAGCGTGATACGCCGCAGACCATATCACGATAAGATTAAATCCAAATAATTTGACTAATATTTTCTGTAAAGCTCTGAGTCGAGGCTTCGATCATGTTCCCCAGAAAACTTCATATCGAGTTTATTGCCATTTTTAAATATGTTTCAATCCCCGTTCAATATCTCGCTTGAGTGCGAAGTAATGACTTTGGAAACTCTAATGCCTGGCAGCTTCTCTGTCGTCTTTTTAAAAGCTTGTCCGCTTTTCATCGATTTCTGTTACACTCTTTATTTATTGAATACATTTTTTTTTCACGTCCTGCATGTCCAACGTGATCTTTCGAAAAGTCGACATCAAATTTCCCCTGTCGTTTTTTCGCTGCTATAATTCAACGTCATCGATGTCAAGGGCAAATTACGAAGAGTCCGAGATTCCAGATGAATTATGTCTGCAACTTTTATTGGCGTCGTGTTGGATCGAAAATTCTTTGGACTTTTTTCGCATTAATCTCTCATAACTCGTCACAATTTTGGAGGGTCTTCGTAAAAATG
>JAPYYS010000218.1:0-84910 GCA_030522525.1 Campopleginae sp. 14b
GTGCGCGTTGATTATTTAAAATAAATTAACAATAAATTACCACGAGAATAAAAATTTATCCTAGTCATTATAAATCAATTAATGTGTTTAATATTACATCGTATATTTTCGTAATAGCCGTTTTTATATCGATCGTATTAAAACGATAGGGATGTATAGATATAGATTGTGAGTAAATTGTCGTACCCTCTCTTTTCGTAATGCCCGTCAGATTAGTCTTTCCAAAAAAGAGCAAAATCTGGCGCATTAGCATAAGCGGATTATCGAGAGCACGGGTCTCATGTCGAGGAACAGCTGGACTCGATCTATCGAAAACCTATCCGTGTCGGTGATACAGCGGCGAATTTCTGATCCCATAAATACCGAAATTATCGAGGGGACACCCAAATTGTCCCCAAAGATTTGGAAAAACTGCCCAACTTTTGTATTAATCGCGAAAAAAAGGGCACTGCGCAAGTCTCGCTACGTTTTTAACAAGAACGACACGCGCGAATTATTTACCCCAACTCACTGGGGCTTATTCGCATTCTAGGGCCTGCTGTTTAACGAATTACGAAGAGTTTGAGAGGCTCGAAGACTGGGAATTATTTTGCGGTGTCAAAAACACTTCCTAATCATCACTTTTTCGTGGTCGCAATTCGTTGACCGTATACTGTCTGATTTCCGATAAATTTTTGCCCTCGAAACATAACCCTAAAAAGTAACTGAGAAATACATAAAAAACGTCACCGATTCTTTGTGGTTGTGCGAAAAACATCAGTACGTTGAGAGTCCGCTCGAAATCCACAAACACTTTGGGTAAAAAGTACAAATTTCGACGTGTCCACATTATCTTTCAGATGTATACTCGCTCGGATTGCATTTCGAAATACTAGCGACCTCGGTGTACACTGTGACACCTTCTGGATCTTTCGATCAAACTCGATTGATGGTACGGTAAAAAAACTGCACTCATTTATCATGGCGGTAACCTCGCGTTATTTGATTGAAAACTCTGTCGGCAAAAAAAGAAGAATTTATAGCCGCTGCTGGAGTTCGCCCCCGCGACGTTGATCATCTCGACTTTTGTTTTCGAGATCGCTCAAGCAGCTAAAATAACTGTTTTAAAAAATTGGAAACCGCAAAAGTTTATTCATACGTATGAAGGGTACAATTTTTATTTTTATGATTATTATATTATTGAATTCGATCGGCAAGGTCGTCTCTCATGCCTCGACCCAGAGGTCGGCGCTATCTACAACAATTTTGAAATGCCATTGAGAAATAAAAGCAAAAATCGCGGCCGCACAATAACAAAAAGGATTGATATATTTCTGTCTGTTTGTACAAGAAACATTCAAGGCTTGCGTAAAATAAGCCGTTAAATAAAAGCAAAAATCGATTGTAAATCGTGTCAGAATATCGCGCAATCGAATCTCCGTGAATGATGAACAGTTTGCCAACATGGTATTCCCGATTATCTGGGACTGCGTTGTGACAAGGTCAACATAACCTCAAAAACCGAAAATTTTTGTCCGAGAGTGAAAAGTAAGTGAAAATTCCGAAGAACTGTGAAGAATGACGGACGGTGAGATGGCCGTCGAGGGCGAAGGAGAATCTGGCGATTGCGTGGAGGTTCCATCGGAGGAGGATCGTCAATATTTGCTGGATTACATAAAAGAAACGGAGCAGAGATTGGCGTCGAAAGAGGAGATTCGTTTGTCGAATTTAAACGTGACACGGCCTCCGGATTCGCATTTCAGTAAGCTCGATTCAAATTTGAAAAAGAACACAACATTGGTTAAAAAATTGAAAAACTTTAGCGCGACACAATTGGACGTCTTTTTGAAGGACATGGCAAATTTGAATTTAACTAAGTACGTAAGCGAAATAGCCATAGCGTTGGTCGACGCCAAGCTCAAAATGACAGACGTCAATCCAGCGGTCCGAGCTTGTAGTTTCATGCATCAAAATTACGCAGAGTTTTCGAGCCACTTTTTTGAGAACTGGCAGCGAGCTCTAAGTCTCAAGGTCGGTGAGAAAATCGCAAATCCTAGCAAACTCAGAGTCGATTTGAGATTTTACGCGGAGCTCGTGAATGCTGGTATTTTCACGCACAAACAAGGTCTGTCTCTCCTCGGTTCGGTGTTGACGGTCCTGATCAACATGGACAAAGAGGAGCACAACAATGCCAGCATAATTTTGAGTTTTTGTCGTCACTGCGGAGAAGATTACGCGGGTTTGGTGCCCAGGCGAGTGCGAGAGTTGTCAGAAAAGTTAGAAATGACTTTGCCGCGCAGCAAACTCTTGTCTCCGGACAAACAACAGAACGTGCGTACTCTCCTGCGCGACTATTACAATTCTTTGTGCAAACATTTGTTAAAGGAGCACAAGGAATTGCAAGCTTTTGAGAAGCAAAATCGAAAAATATTGCAAACGCGAGGAGAGCTCAGTACCGAACGGAAAGAGAAATTGGAATCGCTCCAATTATCTTACGAAAGGTTGGTCACCAGCGTGCAGAACTTTGCCGATACGCTGGACGAGAAAATGCCTGAATTGCCGGTGGATGCGGAGGTCCGGGCAGAAGCGGAGGAGAGTTTGAAGATGATAAGCGAGAGCGAGGACAATGGGATAATGGAGGACATGTGGGGCGACGAAGAAACACGAAGGTTTTACGAGGTGATGCCGGACTTGACGGTATTCATGCCAGGTTCTTACCCAAAAGAGTCAAACGTTATAAAAAACGAGCCGGCGGCAACGGCGCTCATCACCGAAGAGAGTCTCGACGAGGAAATTGTGTTTGATGAGTTGGAAGAAATAGAAAAAGTTGCGGAAGAAGCAGAGCCGGAGATCGAAGAACCTCAGGTAGCGAATATCAGCAATAAAATCATGCTCGATGCGTTTTTAACGCATTTACCCAACTGCGTTAACCGCGAGATGATCGACAATGCCGCGGTCGATTTCCTCATGAATCTCAACACCAAGCACAACAAGAAAAAACTCATAAAAGCCTTGTTCGGCGTATCGAGGATACGCCTCGATCTCCTGCCGTTTTATTCGCGACTGGTCGCGATTCTTTATCCCGTGATGCCGGATGTGGGCAACGATTTGTGCTCGATGCTTAAACACGACTTTAAATACCACGTCCGCAAAAAAGACCAGATCAACATCGAGTCCAAAGTAAAAGTCGTGCGTTACATCGGCGAGCTGGTAAAGTTCAAGCTCTACTCGAAGATCGAAGCGTTGTATTGCCTCAAAGTATTGCTGCACGACTTCACTCACCATCACATAGAAATGACGTGTAATCTGTTGGAAATATGCGGCAGATATTTGTTCTGTTCGCCAGATTCTCATCAGCGAACAAAAGTCTATCTCGAGCAGATGATGCGTAAGAAAGCAGTAACCGCGTTGGATTCCCGTTACGTAACGATAATCGAGAACGCTTATTATTTCGTAAATCCTCCAGAATCGACAGTGGGAATGTCGAAAAAAATTCGACCACCGATTCACGAATTTATAAGAAAATTGCTCTATCAAGATTTGTCAAAAACCAACACCGACAAAGTTTTGAAATGGATGAGAAAGTTGGACTGGGACGACGACCCTACGGCGAGTTATGCAATAAAATGTTTGACTGCGGCGTACAACGTGAAATACTTGAACATTCGTTGCGTCGGAAGTTTGTTAGCCGGTTTGGTAGCTCATTACGAATTCGTAGGGCCTTACGTCGTGGACGGAGTCCTCGAAGACATAAGGCTCTGCATGGAAATGAATTTGCCAAAATACAACCAACGTCGGGTCGCGATGGTCAAATATCTTGGAGAATTGTATAATTATCGTATGGTCGAGAGTGGCGATATATTTCGTACGCTTTATCTCTTGATTACCTTCGGCGTGAGCGTCGATCACGCAGTCCCAAGTCCGTTGGATCCACCGGAGCATCTATTTCGCATAAGAGTCGTGTGCACGTTGCTCGAAACCTGCGGACAATATTTCAGCGGTGGTTCGAGCAAGAAAAAGCTCGATTACTTTCTCATTTTTTTCCAAAACTATTATCTCTTCAAATATACCGATCCAATATGGACGAGCGATAATCCTTTCCCCATAGGAATCGATTACATGTACAGAGACACGTTATCGATGTTGAGACCGAAGATGCAGATTTTCCAGAGTTACAAAGAGTCCCAGAGCGCGATAGAAGAATTGCGAGCGAATTTGTACCCGAGTCTGGAAAATATGAGCGAGGATGTGGCTCCGGATCAAGACACGGAGATGGGAGTTATACCGGAAGTGGAAGAAGAGCCTGGCAGTGTGGTTGGCGCTGGTGGGAACGGCGGAGGCGATGCGAAGGCCATGGCAGATTTGCATTTTGAGGAAGCTGAAGATTTGTCCGAAGCCCAATCAGACGAGGATTGGTTCGTGGACCGCGATGAGAACCAAGGCACACAGGACAATACTCAAGGCGATCAGAGTCTCTCGCAGGGTTGCAACGAAGCAACGGGAGTCGTAATGGACGCGTCTGAACTCGACGCCGCTCTGCCGTCGGGTCCTAAAAGAGTTAATTGTCCCGAAGACGATGATTTTCTTTCGGCGTTCGATAAAATCGTCTCCGACAACATTCAGGATCGCATGAGAGATTCGGTGAAACCTCAACAAGTTGACATCAGTGTCCCTCTCCACGTGAAGAGCACGAAAAAAACTTACGAGCAATTGCACGAAGTACCCGCCGACACAAAGACCGTGGACTTTGTCCTCATGCTCAGGAAAGGAAACAAACAACAGTACAAAAATCTCGCGGTCCCTGTCTCCTCCGAACTCGCTCTCAACCTTCGCAATCGCGAGCAGGAACAGAAAGAAGAGAAAGAGCGAGTCAAGAGGTTGACCTTGAACATAACGGAGCGACAGGAAGAGGAAGACTATCAGGAAACCATCAACCAAGGCACGCGGCCGGTCACCGTTAATTTGAACAGAGAACGAAGACAAAAGTACAATCATCCCAAAGGCGCTCCCGATGCTGACCTCATATTCGGCCCGAAGAAAATACGATGAACAGCCCAAAGAGCAACTGAAACGATTTTCTCATTCTCGTGCTCATGATTCGGGTTCTGCCCTGTTTTCCTCTTCATTTTTCGTGGCTCACGAAGCACGAAATAATCTTTCGAATCACGAGAAACATTGTAATTAGTTTTTCACTCTCGTGGGGCATCCTGCACGAGAGAAATTGTTTGTGCGCCGCTCTATGGACTCCTCAACACGCAGTTCTATCCTTCATTTTTTATCTTTCGTTGAATTTACTACTCTTAGGTACGAAACATCTCGTTGAAAGTTTGACTTCTCGCATCGACTTGAAACAAAAAACAAAAACTCAAATTTTATCGAATAAAATGTTGACGAATTTGGTAAAAAACGTCGGCTCTATTTTTCCTTTAACAAATTCCAATTCCCATTTTCACATTTTTCTACACATAAAAAGCGACTAACTGGTCGCACAGGTGGAAAAAATGTTCATCCGCTCGGCGGTCTTTATTGTGCAATTTATTTGATCCTAAGAAATAATTATTGAGTACAAAATGAATATAAATAAAGTGCTTGGAGGATGTTTTCGGGAGAGAAGATGAAGGACAACAGAACGTTCGCACGACGATTTAACGTCTTGGGAATATTTTCGCTCGGGTGTGACTTACGAAGGCGAATCAATGTTGAAGTTAATTGAAATTATAAGCGCAAGTGCCAGTAGCCGTTTCAAAAGCTCCCTCCATCGCTTTCAACCTAATTATTTATGGTTCTTCTTCCGCATCTTCGAACTGTCCAGCTTCCACGTCCATACTCTCCTCCACCTCGGTCCCATTGTGACTCGCAATTTGCTCTGTACCAACGGAGAAAATGAGAAAATTTAAAAAAAACAGTATTGAGCGTGTGAAAATGATAAATTTGAACATGGTGCTGATGGAATGCAACGAAATTCTCTTTTATCTTTAGCTGAGCGCATAATTATTATTCGATATTTGATTTAGACAACAAAACGACCCTCTCTCTGGCAACCCAAAAACACAATCGATACGGAAAATCGCCATGCTTTTCAAAATTCAATAAATACTTGATAGAAAAAATATTTTTCGTTCAATCTCAACGTTGCAAACTTCGGAATCATATCTGAACGAATAATGAATTCCTGAAAACATCGCGCGTTTTCATTTTATTCAAAAAGTGTCGATTTACCTGCAGGCATAATGTACGGTGCGTCGCCGGCACCAACTTCGTAATACTCGAAATCGTCGTCTTCCGCGTCCTCGTAAATATCCTCTTCAGCTACGAGAGCAAAAAACACGAATGAAAAGTACGAAAACGAGGACGAAATATTTGGGAAAATACGTGGAAAGTGCGATCGCGCTTTTTTTCAGAAAATTCATCTCTAGCTGATCCTTTTTTGTTTGTTTATTACGCATTTGATTTACCGTCCGAAAAGCTGTCCTGTGGATCTGGATGCAACGCTTGACATATGCTCATGGCTTGAAACATTGGCTCCAAGTTGTTAGTGTCGTCGGGAGTGAACATGATATCGGTCATGGGGGGTTCCTCCGGTTCGTCCTCTTCTCCGACACTGATGTAATCATTCTGCGTCATCTGACCGTCTGGAAAAATCCACAAATCACTTGTAATTTCGTTTGCGTCAAAAAATCTTGAATATTTCGTTTTTTTTGCTTTTTTAGTCACCGGGTAAGTCGACGTTGGCGTCAACCAGGATGTAGAGACACGGCCTGGGGTGGACCACTTGATCTCGCGAAATTGCATGGAGCGATATGTGCGGATACTCGAGGGAAAAACCTTGCTGCGTACTGTTGTTTACCCAAGAGACAATACTGGAAGAAGAAACGACAGGAGAAGGTAAAATTTGTCTTTGTCAAAAAATATTCAGCAAATCGCAGGAAAATTGAAATTTTTAAAGCTCGGAAAGGAATAGCATGGTCGAGAACTTTGACGGGTAGAAACTTTGACGCAAACAGGTATCTGAATCAATGAATTCATTATTCTAATTTCATTATTTATTATTTTAATTCATTTATTTATTAATTTGATTAATCACCGACTTTCGTTACCTTTCGGTTATGTAGAGAGTGCCTTTGCCAATTTCTCTGTCATCGATGTATACGGTTGTGTTTGGTTCTTCGTGCCTGATACCTTCCTGAGGTGCAACGAAATTACTGAGCACAACCATGATTATTTATTTTGACGTGAATCTGAAAAATTGCATGAAATTTAAGTGAAAATATTTTTTTATGAAAAAGACGACGTTTGTGTAGAATTTTTGATGAATGTTATATGTGCACTGAGAAAGTTTTACTGACGTCCAAATTTGAGGAAAGTCAAGACTTGCCGAATGACAGCTCTCAAATGTCTTTCGATCAAGAGCTACTTATTTTATTTATTTTCGTTTTCATTAGATCGGATCAGAACGAACGATCAGTCTTTCTTTTATTTTCACTTTTCTTCACCGATAAACACGAACTTGTTCAATCTCAATAGATTCTATTTCCGTGGTTTCATACAGCGCGTACAAAACCACAGCCACACACACGACCCGCATAAGCATATGGATGTGGCAGGCTTGTTTTTTGTAACGCGAGGTTATCCAATAAGGAAAATAAGTCCGGAGCGCTTCTGCGTGTTCGTGCCGGCGAATAGATGACGAAAAAATGAATTAAATGCCCGGAATGCGCGGGGATACTGCTGAAGAAAAAGAACAAATCTCCAGGAGCCCAGAGAACAAATGCTAAACTTCGTACCGTGTGAGGTTATAATAAGACGAAGATTCGTGCAGCGAAAATTCTCTGGGGCTCAGCCAACGCCGACCGGCGTTTAAGGACACTCGACAACCGGTTGCCGGTGCGATGCAACAAATAGATCCGATCGAAGTCCCGTTTTTTATATTCTCGTTTGATCAACGATTCGTACTTGTCAGTTTTGATCCTCGATTTTATTTCGATTTAGTAGTTGATTTTGGTTTTCGAAACTCCGATGCATGGGATTGCGGTCTGAATGCGAACCGGTACACAACAAGATTATTTTTGGCCGAGGAATCCTTCTATTTTGGCACCGGCAGTCGGTCAAACAAATTCCTTCTTTCAAAAGGTTACCAACAAACAACACGACGATGCTCACAGTATCTTGTGGCGAAACACACAAAATTTATAGTTCACCATATTGCCGCTACGGGTCAGCGGCTCCTTAGGCACGCGATTCGTCATATCGTGATATCAACAACACATCTTGACGCTCTACAACTTTATGACGTACTGAGTAGGCGGCAGCCGAACGGACTGCAAGTGAATGTAAGAAGAATTCACTTAAATCTCTGAGCCCATTTGTACCCAGCAATCAAACAGGAAGCAACGGACTTTCGGGATTTCTAGGAAATAGAAGTTTCAGCGAGACGTCAAAATGCTTGTCGCAACGAGGAGTTCCGCGGTGAGACCTTTATTCGACTCAGCAGCATGCGAATATTTTTTGTCTATCCTTTACGCGACACAGCGATTCCGTGAATTCCTTATGGATCGTTATGATGATGAGAAATCGATGTCAACATTTCGTAAAGAATGGTTGATTTTTCAATTATGTAAGATCATGGATGCCCACCCTTTCCTAGTGAAAACCGCGGCTAAAGTTATAAAAAGTTGGCACCACCAAAAAAAAAAATGTCGGTGCGTCCGCGTCTTGACTCTTTTATCAGGTGACGCGTCGCGTTGCCGAAAAAAAACTTTAGGCATTTTTTGCGTACACAAGATTCTCTAAACTTTCGTTTTCGTGGGTGAATTCTGTCCCCTGTGTAGAAGTGCCGGACGAAATGTTGCTGTAAGATAATTGAATAAATATCCGTGAGTCTCGAAGCGTTAAAGGTCACATTGGAGTCGACGTAGCGCCTCGTTGTTCCGCGAATTCCGTGTATCGTCATTTTTTTCCCGTTCTTTTTTTCTCTCGTCTACCGCCGAGTGACAGATGGTCATTATATATTTTGATTTTTCCTCGAGGCAATCACATGCTTAATTAAAGTAATCTCTGTCACGGACTTTGGAGTGTACAATATCGAGGGGTTTCGGCCACACACATTGTACGTTCGACTTTAATACTTTATGGTGTTGGCACTGAGCACGAGCTCCTGTGTGCGTGCGCCTGCTCTCACTCAATGAGTGGGAGAGACTGTAGCAAAACTTTATGAGTCGGTGTTAGTAGAACGAGCAGAAAATTACGAGGTCGAGAATCGTATATGCACACTCTTTTGGGACGGCTTTCATGAAAAGAATTAATGACTCGAGACGCGACAGATCGAAGCAGAGTGTTGGATAAATATTATTCAACTTGTACTCCAAAATTTTCCATCCTTTTTTTTTCAATTTTTAACAAAAAAATGTTTTTTCATCCAATTTTTAAAAAATACAGAAAAAAATTAATAGGAGAGCAAATATCGAGTAATGAGTACGATTTCGAAGGTTAAGGGCCTTTTTTGAAGGGCTCACGCGGACGCGATCGTCTGAAAAATAGAGTCAAATAAAATTTATTGCAAAATTAAGGGATTTCATCGGAGAATTCTCAATAAATATGAATTTTTATCAAAAATTGAATAAAAAATCTAAATTATGCGAAAAAATTGTTCATCACGTTTCCCGGACGGTTTTCGTTGTCCTCTAAGCCCATGAGAATTCCAACCCACGTGGTTCGTGCGTTGGAAATGAATCGATCCCTGAAAATCATTGAAAAAAAAACAAAGAGAAATCATTTGATTTCGGAATCGTTCGAATGACTGGATTAATTTATCGAATTGTTTTCAACCATTAACACGATTATATACAATTTTTAAATATTAGTATATTTAGTTATACGATAAATACAGAATTCATAAATTATTAACAACTTGAAATATCTCGCTGATTCAAATACATTTTAAGCTTTTATTCTAAATCACTTATCCTCGTAAACATTCACAACATAAATAAGAATATATACTTTTTATCTAATGTCACTCGAAATAGAATCTTATCGGGAACATAAAAATATTTTCGATCAGTTTTGTTCGGGAAGGAAAATGTCCACGACATTATATCGTAACAACAAATATTCTTTACAATTAATTATATTAATTATTCTTTTTCTCCATTTTAAATAATTATTGCATTGTTCAAATGATGTACGTAAAGTACACATGTTTAACAATATGATAAAAATATGTTAAATTAACTAATTGCTAATTGTTTAAATCCCGAATTTCGGTTTCGAAGTTTCTCATCAAATTACGATCTTTTTTTTTGGCGATCTCGATGAAAAATTGACGAAAATTTCATGAGTCTCATTCTTGCTCGCGGATAATCGGAAAATTATAAAGAAAAATGCTGAAGCCTCGTCAGGAGTCTGCGTCAAATTCGACAAATCATTTTATCGTAAAAAAAAAATCGCTTTTCGCTGAAAAATTCTGGACAATGTTTGCAGTAGCCAATCGGGAAATTGGGACATTTAATTGTTGCACAAATCGATGCCTTACTGTATTGCCAAGACGCGAGCGTCACATCTTTGATTAAAACTCCGCACTGTGCTCTCAGATACTCTCGATCAACTTGAATTTGAACACGATAACCCTTGAGCGAGATTCTTTTTTTTTTTATTCACTCTGACTCGGTGAGAGGTTTAAAAAAAAAATGGAGTGTTTTTCTTTCTTTTTCCGTGTTCGTTTCAAGGTTGGAATTAAAAAATGAAAAAAATTATTCGAAAGGTTCGAGAATCAGAGAGAATGTCACGAACGTCGTTTCTCGAAATCTACTCAATGAATTTCGCTAAAATTTTTCGGCGGCCTAAAAAAATTTCGAACGTCCATTTGCACGAGAAATCGTTTGTCCTTGACCTACAGGAATTTCCTTATTCTAAATAGTGAATAAAAAAAAGGCTGAACTGACATTTTCCATCAGATGTTAAATTCTAAGTTTATCGAAGTTCCAAGATTATCAGCGATTCTCGACGACGTTGCTTCGATTTGTATCGTCTCACACATAACCTTTTAACTATCCGTGAACTGTCGACATGGTCGTCGCAACAAAGTACATGTTCGGTCGATTCAAATGAAAAATAAATTTTTATCTAAATCCCAAGTTTAGCTGAACGAAGGAGATTGAATCGCGGAATCAAAATAATGAGAATTTTATTTGATTTGGTGACAAGATTCTTTGGCATCAATTATACAAACACAATTTTTTTCCAAATTTTTTACCACACGGTTATCGAATAATTGACAATTAAATCGAAGTTCTTATGCACGAGATGTATACCTGTATATATGTAAACTCTATGCTTACACACGTGAACTTTAGTGCTCAATAACTCGAGTACTATGTGGTAAAAAAATAAGAAAAAAATGGTATCGTCGTACATATTATTAAAGAACGAATTTACCGAATTTCATTGAATTCTCATTTTTTTGAAACTTTTTATGTTTTTAACGTGGTTCAGCATGGCAACATTGTATAGTCGTGATTCAAGCTCCTTAATTCTGCTCGGACATTAGTGTGGTGTGAGAGGATTTTTGTTTGGATGTGAACTTGTTGGATGATTTCATCGAGTATTGATATCCAAAATGTAGGAGAGTGGGGGGTAAATACTGTTTCGGTAATATCTCTCGTTACCTTGTGATGCTCCATACGCATTGATTATTAGGATGACTTATATTCATTAGTGTAACTATAATTTTTATTCTCGTCTCTGTAATGAAAATGTTAACAGCGTAATCTCGATTGTAAAAATGATCGAATCGGATATGAGTATCGATATATTTTCGTCTCTCTTATTTAATGGCGTTAATAAAATACCCAGAGTTCGGTATCCCACGCTCTCATCGATAGTTAATTCCTCTGATTGAAATTCGGATTAATTGCCATTGAGTTGCCACGAATTGGATCGGAATAAATTGGAGGAAATGGGACAGTCGAAAGTTGTTGGTATCGGTGCGGGTGTGCACGAGCCAAAAATGAAATTAATTGATAATTAAGGCTCACATGCAGCCACAAGCCTCCACTACCATGTTTGGCAATGTTTTTTGGGTTATCGTATTGTTTGAATCGACGTAGAGTAATTGAATCGGCGATAATTGCGTTGGCGAACAGCACGGCACTATTTCACTTTTTCGTTGATGAACGTTCCCCTTTTTCGTTAACAATCTCTGCAAGAATTAATCCATCAAAATTCTCAATCCTTCTCACCATTAATTTTGTATTTTTCTTCCTTTTCATCAAATTTTTCTTGGCAAACAACGTCAGAAAAACTTTATTCTCTCATTTAAACTTGGGTCAAATTGACCCAGCGTGTAATTTGCATGCCTGAGCATCGACAAGAGTCAAGACGAACAAATCATTGACTTACCCTAATCACATTGTTGTACGGCGAGGCACTCATCGTCAAAGAAGCTGCCGAAGAGCACGAGCCACGACAAAAATGAGCGTGGTATCCGCTCGGATGTAATATCCAATCGCTCCACCCGATATCCTCGAAACTTATGTACAAATCGTCGCGACAGCATTCCTTCATCTCCGGCAAACAGTTTGAATTTCTTTTTGGCCGATTTTTTTGGGGCAACGGTGACGTGTGTATGACCAAAAAAGGCTTCAAGGTCATTTCGATCGAAACTGGAGCTGTTTCACGATCGATCGAGCATGTGCTGCATGCGATTTGAATCGCATGATTCAAACTGCGGCGTTCCACCCATTTCCTCAACGTAAAACGCACGTCCGACTTTACCCAACCCTCTTGGGGCACGAAAATCAAAAACGACACAAAAATTAGAAAATTCCTTTTTTTTTTAATCAAATTTTTCATTTGAATGAATTGAAAAATTGAACTCAATCGGTTGGACAATGGGAGAGCGTCATGAACGCAGAGTTTTTAATAGAAATAAAAATCACTCACCTCCAATAGACGTTTCGAAAATTCCCATTATAGCGTTTTTCTCGAAGCTTTCGCCCTTGTCCCAATGATCGAGCTCGGACAAAACGAAAGTCTGATTGAAAGTGTCGTTCTCGTCTGATTCTTTGTAGAACCACAACTCGGCCGAAGTCACGTCAACGAAAAGTATTTCTTTTGGTAAATTAAAGGTGAAACAAGCTGCTGGATTAAAGCCCGTGAGATGATTTGAAGTTTGACGACAGTGTTTCAAATCAGCGACTCCTGCAAAAATTCATTGGTATCGAAATAGTTCGAAGCGTCTGTACAGTGAATTTTATTTTCTCGTCTCCATTTTTTTTTGCTTCTTATTCACAATCGAGTTTGTCGTTCCAATGTATACAAATTTTGAATGAGTAATCAAAATTATTAATTGAAAAAAAAAAAAGCCACGGCAGTGGGAAATTTATTTATTTATTTTTTCGACATCGCTACGAAGAGGAATATTTTTCATTTTGTAATTCGTGACCTTTTTCGGTCGATCAGTCATAACGAGAATTTCCAAGTTGATTCGATCATCCTGTGCCAATATCTCGTTCCCCTCGTTCTCACTCCAAGAACCTACGGATTAGCTACGAGCTATATTTATATATATTTGTCTGACCTGTATGGGAGTGAACTACTAGCGCCATGAGGCCGAGAGATTTGGAGGTCTCCTCCATTTTTCGTGCTCTTCTTTGGCCCGAAAAGTAATGACGTGCCAGTGGCAAAGAACGCGGAAAATCTTCTCATCGATGTTGCCAAATTATTTCTCCTTCTCGTCCCGTGCCTTTCGCTCTTCCGCCCTCGCCCACTTAACAATAGTATAGGGGCAAAATAAGCTAATAAAGCCTGTCGCAAAAACGTGATTGCCAATTTGACTTCTAGTTTCGTGTATATAGACTAATATATAAGACATTTACAAGGGAGTTATCTCGTCACAATCACATTCGAAAGTTTGCACTTTGGTTTATTCCTCAAAACTTGAATATAACTTGCGGAATTAACTGAGAATTTTGATGGATTTCTCAACGAAGTGGAGAGACGTATTAATTTCGCCAAATATCGCCAAATCTCTGAAAGCGGTCGAAATTCTTTTTTTTCTTCTTTTTTTTATAGAATATTCGTCGTCCCATGAATTTATTTGAAAAAATGGAGGAGATTATTCGGTTTTTCGATTCTTAACCGTGCATGCTTTTGGGAATCCAAAAAATAGTCCTTTCCGTTTGATTTTTGGAAGGTCAAAAGATTCGGGATTATTTGCGTCCGACACGGAAGACCTTGTGCATAAATTAATGTGGCTGGAAAAATTTCCCATTCACTTTATTATTTCGCCGTTTCATCTCCCAGTGTAAATCGCATCGATTCTAAATTTTATTCTCCCCTCCCGCTCTCGTTTTATTCTTCAAAAATTTCTTTCTCTGTAGAGCTAATTTAAAACTTTCAATACCGTTGCGCAAAAGTCGCGGCTATAATTCGTCATCCACCGAGAATTTGATGTTGTAACGAGAAGATTGCGCATTTAACGCTGCTATCGGCTTCGACAATCTCGCGGAAAAATTATCGCGGACCATACCATCCAGTCGACATTGATTTTCACCCGGAAAATATGACGTTAGTGAAATTCTCTGAATAAATCGCAATTTTGCAATCGATAGCAAGAAAAAATCATTTTTTCCGTTAGGGCCGGCGTTTCAGGAATTTCGCTAGTCTCGTTTATGGTTTTTCCCATTATCGCTTGTTACTCCTTCGAGCTCGAGTCCACGTACTCGGCGGTCCATTCAATGGGAATCGAATAATGAAGAAATAAATTATTTTCGCAAAAATTTAGATTTTTTTCGGCGCAATTATTCGATTTTTTGTTTTTCAATATGTGGTCGATCGTGGTGAATCGATAATAATATTTCATCGATATTGTCCCTTGTGTGGGAAGAGAAAAATGGGACTTTGATTAAATGAATTTGGTGGTGAGTGAATGTGGGAGAATGAGATTCGAAATAGAACGGTAGGAGGGAAGCGCCATTAATATCCGGTCGGTTGTTGCGGTTTTTCGCGTCTGACGCATGCAATTAGGGCGGGAAAATTCACTTTCGTTTATTTAACTGAGTCGGCAACATTTCGGCGGAGGTTTCAAGTCAGCGATAAATCGAAATTTATCCTTTGGCGTTTCTCTTTTGACGTTTGGTATTTAACGCGATATTTCGTCGCAAATTCGAGCTCGTGGAAAATCTCGTCACGTAGGCGGAATTTGAAATTTCTAGTCGCTGATTTTTCGCCCTAAAACCTCGTCGAGGCTCTCGAGCAAAATTGTTTATCAATTAAAATCATTGCCCCTAATTCCGTCGCGAATGTATGTATCGGAAATTTTCATTTTCTCTCTTTTCATCCACTGTCCGGTTCATAAACTACCAGAAAATATCGAAAAATAAAAATCAAACCTTCCCACGATAAAATCGTCGATTCCGAGACCACTTGGATCAAATTTCCAATTGTCCAATATCCCGAGGGCATTGAACAATTTTTCAAACTTTTATTTAAAAACAAATATGTGAATGTTTATATTGCTGGCACCGTTCATCGTTTCCTCTCTGGATATTCATTTTCTCGTCAAAATTATTGACCAGAAAAATATTTCTGCGATAATTTTTGTTGTTGTAAAATTCAATCACATTTTTTATCATCGACAATTATTAAGGAGCTTTACCGCAACCTTTCTACATTGCCCACCCTTCGCTCCTACAGCTCTTCTCCCTGCCTGGGTGCCCGTTGCCCTTTTTCCAACATTCTCACCTTCGACTCTATGATCGTTCACGATACCTCAACCTGTTAGATTTACCTGTTGGATCCTCCACATATTTTTATCTCCATAGTCGTCGGCATGAACTAAAACGAGTTCGCGCACGTGTGTCGATTCGCGTTGCATATTCATGCGACAAAAATCGAATTCGAATTTGAATCGTGGCTTTTTTTTTTTTCAATTTCAACATTTATTCTGCATCGAGATCGTATCCTCGGCGGATATCGTTGGCAAATGCTTTCCGGATGCGAAATTGCTTCCAGTTAAAAATTATTTCGACCAGAGCACCAGTTTCTTCCGTAAATTACATTCAGGCGAATATTGCTGAGGAATTTTCGGAAATCTGAGCGGAAACGAATCGGTGAGGCGTAATTTTTAATAAAAAAAAAAAAAAAAAAAAATTTTGTGCCGATTGAGGTTCGAAATATTGTTTTATTCCTTAGGCTCGATCTTTTCGCCTATCGTTGGAGAATTTTGGACCGACTCTGCTCGTAGATTTGTGAGAAATTCGCAAGAACTCGAAATAACGATAAGCTCGTTGTTTTTATGAGATTAATACTGGAGGCTTACCTTCGTTAGGAAAAACGACGATCTGATCGGTTTTTCCGTAAAAGCTTTCCGCCTGTTTTTCTGGTTCGAGAGGAGCGCCGGGTCGCAGTTCGAGCACGTGGCCGTTTATCAATGGCTTTGGTAGGGTCGACAACGAGATCGAGACCTCGGGAGGTTTCTCGAGTCTGAGTTTCTTCAATATCTGTTGCTTGACATACTCGACCCGTAATTCCGTCATTATCGGATCGCGATCGATGCTCGAAGTTGCGACGAGACGATTGCGCGTGCAATCGGAACATTCTTCGTTACTGTTTCCATCAATTTCCGGTTTGGTTGGATAGAAAGTTGACCAAACGGTGTTGAGAGGGTTGCCGATTATCGGCCAAGATCCGCCGACGCTGCCGTAGCCCAACAACAATAACAATAACGCCAGATCCCACCGCATTTTCACGCTATTTTTAATTGAATTTTAATGAATTTTCTATTCACGAATTCTCTCGGATCGACACTCGAGAGTCTAGGAAAAAAACTCAAGATTCCGCTCCTGTTTCTCTCTCGGAAAACTTTCTCTAGTCCGCGCGATTATTCGTGATTTTTGATGATCCATAAATAATTGTTAGCCCCAACTGTGTAAGTCTCTTTATTCGCTTCGCCGGCGTTTGCCAGTTTTTCGACAAAAATATCGAAGACACTTGCAAAGCGGCGGAACTATTCGCACACTATCCACTTGTCACTGGACCCAAACGTTGATCAAGACTGAAGGTGATTCTTGACGATGGGCCAGTGATGTAGTGAACTCGGCACGAGTGGACCTTTGCCCCGTCGGCGATGGGGACGAAAGCTCATTGGACGAGATCCCAAGAACTCTGACTGTTATCGCCCGAGCTCGGCGAGAGTAACACGCGCCACGGACATGTTGCAGCCTCTCGCTTTCTTCCTTGCTCTCCATATTTCTTCAATTTTCTTTCTTTATTTTCCTCGACGATACCGCTACGAAAATTCGTTACTCAAAATTTCCGATACTCGCGAAAAGCTCACGGAAATCATTTTTATTCGCCGCAGTATCGAGAGCAGAAACAAAATTAAGAAAAAAAAAAAAATGAATCGGACGTCATTTCAATCTCGGAATTATCGTTGTTATCAAAAATTGTCATTTTGGAAATCCGTCTCGTGAATTAATCAGCCTCGTAAAAAACGTCGTCAAATCTTTCGAATATTTCGTCAGTAATTAGTCGTTGTACCCTGACGCAACATTTTTTTTCATCTAGTTTCGATGCTTGGCGTAATTCCCAAGAATTATTTGACCACATGATTCAAAACTTATTCGAATATTTGATTTAAATAATAAATTGCATCAGACCAAATTCCAGCGTCCAGTCAATTAACATTCGGTTTACCATTTTAGTTGACGGTACTGTGCGATGACAGATGAGGGCAGATTTCGCTCACATTTATCAGCGCGTTCATTATATTCACGTATTATGAAGCGCTCTTACAGATTTATGTGAACAAGTATTTATGCTATTGTTGTGTCACAATATGTAGTGTAACTAAAGAAAATCATGACTTATCCGCAACCAAACAGAAGCAATATTAATTATTTATTATTTATCAGTTGATGGGGGCAAGAGCAGCTGGCGGCTCATTAGTAGAACGAGAAAGAGAGGGAGAGAGAGAGAGAGAGAGAGAGAGAGAGAGCGAAAGCGTGCTCTTTGCACGTAAGCCTCAAATTATAAATACACATCTCTGATACTTTCGACTCTTTGATAATCGTTTTTTTTTTCTTTTTCATGGACAATGGAGCTTTTTTTCAACATCTTTCGTAATGTGTTTGGTTCAATTGATGAAAAATCAAATAAATTCAATTGTTGAGTACGTCGAGTGAGGAAATTGTTTTGATTTTGCTTTTTTCTTATCGATATTTGGTTTGGAATAATAAATTCGAGTTAACGAATCGAAATTTGATTGGACTCGAATTTGCCATTGGATGGGGGTTGAGAAAATTTGTTTGAAATATAAAACATGGGTTATTTCGTTTTCTGGCGAGACTGGAATAGATTTTTTTTCGAAATCATCTCGTGGCATTTTTCCACGAGCTGGAAATGGGAAAAATCAAAGAAAAATATATTTTTTAATTGTGATTATGAGTGTTTGTCGGAGCGATAAAAAAGTGTGGAATTTGAAGTTTATACTCGAATGCACGATACGTTTTTGGCTGGAAAAATTCCATCTCGATTTTGTCGTCCAACATCGTGGCACCTTTTCGACTTAACGATTATATTTTTCTTTGCCACTTTGGGGTTAGCTCTTTGCTGTGTTCGCCCCCTCTCGTTCGTCCCCATTTTGTCGCTGTATTTGCTCGGAGCAAATTCCCCGAGAGAACACCTCCAGGCCAATCCGACGATAAATTGTCGGGAGTGGGCGAATCTTCGCCCCGAGAGCAAAACTCCGCAGCAATCACGCTCCGTTCGCGTGCGAACGAGCCCATGCGAGTGCGTTTGTGTCTGTATGGTCGGATGTAAACGGACTAAATATATGGAAATGTGTAAATCTCTAAAAAATCACTCGAAACCTCAAATTATTCGCTTATAAAAACCGCCGTCGACGATTGTTCGTGCAAACAGACAATTTCACAGGCCAATTATCACGAAACTGTCTTTCTTTTGAAAAATCGAAAATCGTTTCCCACCAGAACCGAACGCGAACGACTTTCCCAAAATATAATTCAATTCATTTTCGAGGATTCGACCAAAAATGACACGTGACTGAGTGAATCGTTTATACTTTTCGATAAAATAGTGCTCAGAGTCGGTGCGAAAAGAATCCTATCGAAAAGTTGACGCGTGCTGATGGAAAATCATCGGCGAACGGACGGTATTCATACGCGGAAACGAACAAACCCAAACAACCCCAGCAAATTAAAACAAACCCAAACAATCGAGGAGTCAAATTTTGTATTTTTTTTCCGAAAGATTTCGAGAAAGGTTTTCTTCAGCCGAGACTGAAATCCTGTCGGTGGAACACGACAGGAAAATCCGGGGCTTTCATCGTGCCCACGAAGCCCTTATCATGTCGGATATGCGCAGCCGAACAAGCCTCGTGCGACTAGACGGTTTCACCAGTTTACCCTCTCGAATCTCACGTTCGTACATTTTTCCATCTCGTTCACTTCTGACCCGTATATATACCATGAAATAAATCCCAACGAACGGTCTATATCTGCATTATAACTCCTTCTCTTTCCATCGGGTTTTACCGGCTCGATTGGCCCTCGCTAGATTTATATAAATACATGCGTGGATCCCCCCTCCCTGCCGCCTATTCCCCTCGATCGGGAATCTCCCACGAATTCCCAAAACTCTTTCCAACGTTGCAATCATTTAAAAATCGGGCTTGACCGTTTTTTCAGATTTTTCCGGATTTTTCCTGCAGTGTCAGACGGAAAGATGAATGAAATTTTTTTATGCGCTCAATTTTAATTACGAATCCACTTGATTATTTCGTCTATCGTTTTCCCTTTACAACACAGACACACACACGCATACACACAGACTTGTATGCATACATGAAAAGGCTCTTCTGGTCGTTTATTCCGACGGTGCAATGTTCTCGGGAGATTTGTGTAAGAGACTCATCCTCCCAGTGAGCTCTATACATCCGTATACGATCCGCTCACGAGAACGTGTCTGAATATGTATGGATCTCCGGTGCTTCTAAGGGACCGTGTCCCGGAGTACAATAAATTCTCTCGTCCCTCTCCTCCACTCTCCGTTTCTCTCTTTCTCTCTCGTGGGCGACGTGTCTCTCTTCACTATAGTGTGAGAGATGAGGCGAACCTCTGACAGTGGAGAGAAGTCGTGTCGACAGTAGAGTACACTCCGCGTACACATCCTCCGGATTACGATCAAGTGGATGATGAAAGCCTTACCTTCTCTGTAAGAGAAAGAACAAATCTTAAGAGCCTCGCGTCGCCTCTACTCCGACGTATAAAAATGCGACTGGACACGATCGAGACGTACGTTACGGACTCGGGCAGTTGGTGTGTATGCCTCTGCGGTGATCTGTACCGAGCTTAACAGACTGCGACGAGTCTAACACTTGGCTGGGTCACTGCCAAGCCAGCCACTGCTTCGCGATTCATTCGCTCAGCGACCGTCTTTCTTTTAGTTCCTGCGAAAATATCCTTGGCGTGGGGTCAGCTCGTTAGGAGCCGCAAATCCACGATCAATAAAAAAATCCGATCGTAAAATCGTTGGTGATTTCTTCATCGAAGTTTTCTTCGGGCTAACGAAAATTTTGAAGGAATTTAGTCAAAAGGATACGAACACTTTTTCGAAGGTTTTCAGAGGCGAGGGTCCACACGTAATCATTAAAAATTGAGACAAAATACGTAACAAACGAAAATATTTGTGTGGATATATTTTCAAACATTCGTATGCAGTAGAATTTTAAAAAATGGTAAAATTCACAGAGCAAGTTTGTAAATCAGGATTTCGCATGATCCGATTATGAGATAGAAGACCGCCTGTGGTTTTTGAGTCGACTGGATTACTACACCAACTACACGTTTCAACCCTTTCCATTCTTCCTTGTCGCCCAAAACACGAAAGCTCCTGTGAAATCGTCGCGATATTACATTCTCTCTTGTTTCGACAGATCCTTTACGCGCTAATCTCAAGTCTCTTTTTTCCCCATTATACCTTTGCGTAATTAAAACTCGCACTCACTCGAATAAATGTCACGTTTTTTTACACAGCTTTCTCATTTACCCGTACGCGCGTCCAGACAAACCCGAGGACTAATTATTTAATCATAATTTTCCCTTCTTTGTGCTTGAAATTCTGAATCATCCACTTTCCCAACGAGATTTCTTATTCTTTTGATTTTCACAGATTCGTTCTTTTTCTCATTTTGTTCGAAAGCCGTTGAATCTGCGGCTTCGCCAATTTTTACTCAACTTTATCATTGAATTTCTGTTCCTTTTTGTTTTTCCAAAAATTCACCTTCGTGCGTTTCTTCATATTTTTTAAAGTCCGTGAAAAAAAAAAGTGGACATATGTATTGTTGGAATTTTCTGTTTCATGCCGCCAAGTTTCGGATCGTAAATTAGTCGAAATTTGTTGTTCGCACGTCGTACTTTGTATACTAGAGTGGTAGGAGATTTAATAATTGACGTATCTCCGAAATTACGTGCCGTTACCAGCTGTGGGGCGTTTCTCGTATATGGAAAACAATAAGCGACATTGCGAATGTGGAAACGATGGAGGAGAAATGACAGACAGATATAGAATTTGTCGCGTCTGAATCGCAGACTCGCATAAGAGATCCTTAGCATCTCCCTCTCTCTCTTTCTTTGTGTACGATCGTAGGAGCTGACATCTCCAACATAGAGGTCTCGATTGTTACGGAGAATAGGTGTCGTCCTCGCGTCTGCCAGATATCTCAGAATTTTCTATGCTACATACAGCCTCTCGTGTCAAATGGAACAAAACTTTTTATTTCCGAGAATAGCGAGTTCGATAAATTCTCGATCGAGCTCGATATATATATATATATATATATATATATATATATTTTTTCAAGAAAAAGAAATCACTCCAAAATTTTAATGGCTCGTTATTCGAATCGTGGATTTCGTCGACGAATTCTCGACCAGTGAAACGCGAGATGGGAATCAGAATAAAAAATGTATTATTATCCAAAAATGTTGAGTTGATCGTATGCGGAAGAAGGTATCGACCTTATTCGACAAAACTCGAGTTTCGAGTGCACGAGTAAATGTTTCGTACGTTGACATAACGTCATGTCGTAACTTAATGCTTACGCAGCGCTTACGCCGGGAATATATATCCCATATCCCTGTGGCTCGTCTAAACGTCACACTGAACACTCTACGTTGTCAATTCGAAACAGCCGCTGTTTTGGTACCGCAACGATATAGCGAGGGGGTGATTCGTTGATGGGAAAGCTTTCGCATCACAGCAGTTTGATTTTTATGGGTAAATTGATTTAAACTCTGGCGTACGAGGCATAGTTCGCGACGCCACAACGATTCTTGTTCTTTCGGAGTCTCATGTAACCTTTTTCGCCCCAACTATCGCCCCACCAATTCTTCAAGATCCATTCGTTTGGCGTATAGCCCACTATGAGCATCGCGTGATTAACGATATCGGAACTGCAGTTTGGATCGTCGTAGACTCCTTCGCTAAAGGAAAAATGAAATTGACGTTTTTTTTTTCTTCATGAAATCTCAAATTTTTATAAAGATTTTTGTGATTCGAATCGAAAAATTCGAGTTTAAAATTAAATCGCCGGTTCCGAAGCGGCTGAAACCGGCGCATCGTGCATATTCGCTTCGTAATAGTGCAAATGCGTTCTTAAGTATATCAACTTACTGGTAGAGCTGAAAAGTCTTCGGGCTGGCGTTAATCGAAGCGGCAATTGGTCCGATCGTAGCGACTGCAGCTTCGAGGGCCCGTTCGTCCCGAGCCGGTAAAATAGCCCATGACGTAATATTGGCCACGCTCATGTCATCTTGAAAACGACATCGTCCTTCCTGTGCGAATTAAAATTGACCTCGTGATTAATGCGCAATCAGATTTATTTCATGACTTTCAGACAATGTGGCGTCACCAAAAGTTGCGAATAAAATATCAAATAATAGACCGATCCGGCGATGGGGACGCCCCCTCGCTCTGGCCGTCTTCCAAGTTAAGGTACTTCTTTCGCGGCCGGCTGTAATTTTCGGGTGAATGAGCACACATTCGCTATAATCGCTTATAAATCAGACTCTGGGGCTCGAAAGAAAAATACGAAAATTCATTAATGCGTCTTGATGTTTAACGAAGACTCGGAAATTTTTATTTGCTTGATTTTTTAAATTTTTCTCAATTCTTTATTCGAAAGAGAAACATCAAAACTAATTAATTGTTTTCATATTTAACGAAGACTTGGATATTTTTATTCGCTGAATTTCAAAGACTTTTTTTTTCAATTTTTTATTCAAACCTTCGCCTTGTAAGGATAAGCGTTCCCCGCCATAATTCCGCGAGATTTTTCGAGGTATCTCAATGTATTCCTAAGAGAGCCTCCGGCGCATCCAACATTTCCGGTGCTGGTACTGCAGTCGACGAGCTGCTGGGCACTCAGTGGCAGTATTTCTCCTGTTTCTTTGAAAATCTGACCTTCAATGCTCCCAATGATGGAATAGGCGTAACAGCTACCACAGTCCCGTTGATTAACCGGCCCGGTCACAAAACCTTTTTTTCGCCAATCGAGATGAGTTGGAATCGATCGGGGATCGTGAAGCACCGCTGCGACCATTGGATCGTCGCTGACACGACGTCGACGACTCGGGATCAGTTTCACCTGATACCACCCACAAAATTCGCATTCCATTAAAATAAAAAATAAAAATTTGAAATTTTAATCCTTCACTTTAATTGATTTTCATAAAAATTGATTATTTACGAATTAATCACACGTACCAATTGCCGTATGTACTGTTTCGTACTCAGGTCCGAAATGTCATTATCACGCAAAGTAAAGGTGTGATGGCCCGCAGCTGCCAGTAAATTGTGTCGATAAATTTTCACTATATTTTCCTCCCAAGCCATTCGTCGACGCAGCTCGCATTTTCCGATGTATGTTTTATTATGGTTCGCCTATTCGTCGCCAACGTAGAAAGAGATTGATTCAAACTTTGTGGGGAATCATTAAATAAAATTGAAAAAAAAAAAAAAAAAAAAAAAAAAAAAAAAAACCAAATAAAGGCACACAAAAAAATTAACATGCTGTGAGGTCTTCGGAAAAGCCATCGACGATTATGAAGCTCGAAGTCAGAACGATTGTCACTAAAACTTTTGCCAAATTCATGGCTCACTCGATTTCCTTTCGATCTTTGTCCGATCGTTCTCGTAACGGCACAAGTTTAATTTCGCGGTCGAACTCGCGCTCCCATTTTCACTGGACAAATGCTCAGGCCTTGAAAATCGTTGCTCAGCAAATTCGATCATTTCGTCATAGTGTAAAAAAAATACAAACAATAATTGTTCAGAGTGTGTGTGTACACATGAGAATAATCGCTGAGACATTTTTCACTCACATTTTGGACGCTAAATTATCATTTGTCGCATGGGTTCATCGTGACGTTTGCATTATTCGCATCGTTTCCATTTTTATTCAATATTCCTGGACATATTTCTTGGCAAATTAATTATTTATATTTTGGGACGATAGCGTTTTTGTTAATATTTTTAACAACGAACAATAATTACAAACTTTAAACAGAATGACAAACTTTTTCATGCGCGTATAAAAAGTGCAGCGATGCATTTGGGGAACGAATTTCCTTTCGGTTATATTAATCGACTAATTATTTCATATGTAAACCAGTCTCGTTTTGCATGCATCCTCGACGCTCACATTCTCGTCCTTCGTACCGCGAAGCCGTGTGCCACTTTTATGCATCGTATGAGCATTCGTGACATTTTTCATTCCCAATTGCATTCACGTAACTTTGTGCAACGGCTATGCGATCGTGTCATCGCACTTAATCTGTCAAAAAATTCAGACGGCCAATGCATTTTGATTTTCGATGCATTTTCATCAAAATGTCCGAGGTCAAATTTAAAAGACATGAAAATAAATATGACGACAAGGTTTTCCGGCTATGACCGGAATCTCGAAAATGCACAAAGTGTTGGCGGAGGGTACACAAGATTTTTTTAAATTCGGTGGTGAAAAGAATGACCGCGGGAACATTCGGAAATTCGGGGATTAATTATCGTCATTCCGGATACGGATATTTAAGTTTGTCTGAAAAACGCAGAGTTATTGTTAATTTTGTTATTTTTTTAATATTTTCGGCGACGAGCCACGCGATGTCCAAAAGAGCTAAAGAGAATGGTGACTCTTGGTTGTGAGTTCCTCGGGCACTAACTAGATGGCAGCTGTCGTGAATAATGTTGAAAATTGTTGTCTTTATCGGCGTTGATTTGGAGCCAGCGATGACCGACGGTGGCGCGTCTGCGCACTCGTCGTCACGTCGCGGTAGATCTTTGACTCTGGTCCATGCTGCGCAGACGATCCAGGTCGTGGAAGGGGCTCTGGTATCTCGTCCGTAGCTCTTCAGGCAGCGAGAAGTCTTTTCCTTTCTCTTTTTGTTTCTTTGGGCTCTTTGTTGCTCGTTCGGTCGCGTATGCATGCTGACGTTCGCGCTCGGTCTTTGCTGACGTATCAGGAGAAGCGTTCTAGTGTGTTTGCGCGGGTACTATCGAAACATACAGACACGCGATGGTTATAACTACGTGATCCGTCACAGCTGCTAAGCGCACACGCGCGCGAGCGCCATGTCCTCGTCTCTGCGACGTGATCATTCCCTCGGGACTGGGAGTTAATTCAAATGTTGCTTCGTTTATTTTCTTGCATCTTTTGCTTCTGCTCCTCGCTCGATTTGTCATCTTTCTCTAATTCTCTTGCTTCTCCTTTATTCTTCTTTAATTTACATCGAATCAGTGTATTCATTGCTCGGTCTCGTGATCCTCTTTTGCTCAGTTGATAATTGGCACACACGGAGCAACGACGTTGTTGTTCAGCTTCATCTCGGCCTTAAAAGGAAATAAAAAAACTCTGCTGTTCTCTCCGCATTGCAATTGCAATAATCGAGAGCCTCATGCTCTCCGAATCGTGCCAATTAATCGTAACAGTGTTGAATTAGTTAATTTTTCATTCGTTTCCTTCCGTATTGTGACGGTGAGTGCATCCTCGGTGTTGCAGTGTTTATCGGATAATAAATGTGCATTCGGTTAGAAATTAACCACCGACACCTTTAGCCACTTTTTTTTTAAATAACCTTTTGCTTCGTCGTTCGTTATTTATCGCGGCGGAGTGACCTCGCCTTTTTGGATTACGACATGGACGAATCCGGCATTGATATGGGCTTTGATCTCGCGGCTCTCACCCATGGCGATGATTTTGATCTCGAATACGACAATGACTTTGATCAAGCACTCTCTATGTTATCAAGCTCTCAGGACTTTATGTATTACGAGCTTAAGAGCCGCGCACCGGATACTGGCAGGTGCGTTTATCCTTGACATTTATTTTCCATCATTTTTTATCCTCAAATAAATCGAGTCTCCAATTATTTTTCTCACAATTCAAGCGAACCTTTTCCTCGTGCACTGTTGCATCGTCTTTAATGTTTTTTTTACCAAAATCTCGATTCCACCAACGCGTTAAACATTTCGAAGTTTCTGTGCCGATCCGAATACGAATCGTGCCAACTTTCCAGCATGCACAGGAAAATTTCAGCTCTATCGTGTGCTCTTTTACAAACCCAGAGGTTCGCATTCGAAAGCGAGATCGCGTACACATAGTTTGAGTGAAAGGGATAAGAGCGCGCTGACCTCATGGCTTCTCGTATAAATACGTCCTCGTCAGGCACCCGCGTTATGACTGCAAAGGAACGAGAAATAAATTTCCCACATTCGCACTAAAACGAGTTTTTTTTTATTTTTTTTAAAATAATATCCACAACGAAGTTGACGATAAATTAAAAACGTAATTCGAGGATTCTTTGCAGCAATGAAAAAAAAAAAAGAAACTCGAAAATGACACGACGTCTAGTCAATAAAAATGGAAGAATAGAGAGAAGTGACTAATCAGCTTTCAACACAAATTTCATAATTAGATAAATAAGCATAATAAACCACTGGGCCTCATTAGCAAGGGAAAAATATTTTCTTTCCAGGAAATTTTCCGTTCAATTCCCTTACCTTTTCAGCGTCAAATTAAATCGAGGAAATGTCTGTTGTCCTTTCATTCCTACGGTCTTTAATGGACAAAAATCTCGCGACATTAGCGATGCACGTTTTCTTGCTGGATGAATTTAAAACGACTGTGATAAATGGTTCATTATCAGTTTTCCAGCTTATGCAGGCACTATTCTTAGTTGCACAACGATGTTCGTATCTCCTTGCCATACTGTACACACGAGTTTTTCACAAGCTGAACCGTTAATTACTTCGAGAACATTAGGCAAATATCGTGCGCACAACGTGTGTGTCACGCTAATATTTATTCGGGATTGTGTGATTTTTTCTTTTCCACTTTTTCAACAAAACGTTGACGCACTCGTGGTAAGGACGAATTATCATCTTTTGCAACACAAACTCACGAATTTATCGGCACGTGGAAAACTTGTGTGTTGAGAAAATGTTATGCACCTTCTCGAAGGATCATTAACATTTGTTCTCGAATGCGTGTCACGCTGTTCGCTCAGGTACGAGCAATTCGAGTAATATCGATCGAATTATGATCGCATTTAAAAATTGCGATAAATTTTTCATTTTATCAAATGAATTGCGAATGAAAGTTGGTACGGGGTAATTTTTTCGTGAGGAGCAGAATTTTCCATCTTCGGCGTAGGAGTCTCTCTTTTTCACTCCGAAAAGCACATGGATCTGAATTGAGACAATAAACAAGGTTTATCTTTTTATTCCTTACGAGCCATCCGAAAGATACCGGAGACAAAATAATGGTGTTATCAGGTGGTGATATCGAGTCAAGAGCAGATGCTTCGCTGAGGATTCCATCGTTCGAATTCTATGCACACGAAAATAACAGGACGAGTCTGAAAAGTTTTCTCGTGCAGTGAAAAAAAAAAGTTTAATGCTTCTCGAATTGTTCATAATTGTGGAATTCTTTGTTTTTTAAAATGGAACGCAGATCTGATCGGATCGGGAACGATTGAAAAATAAATTTGCTCCATGCGAGCTTCGACGTTGTTTCATTTTTCACGCTCATCCTGGAGGCGCGGATCTTTTTCCAAATCTAGCAGCAAAAACTTCGGTATTAAAGCTTGCAAAGTGCTACGTCCGTTTGCCGGTCCCGTTAGCATATTGTAACGGGATCGAAAAATGTTTTGAAACTCTTCGTGTTCGCTCGGAGTGCGACGATTTTAAAAAAAATTCACGAAGCCCCGTGATTATTACACGGACGTATTATCCGGGTCATATTGACCCAGTGTCCCCGGATATGGTCTCCGGAGTCAAGAGCGACAGGAAACGGAAATGAGGGAATTAAAGTGCAGCTCTGGTTGACCGAGCGGAATATTCTTATTCACAAAATATAATGGAAAGCGTGTGTTTTCCATTGGGGGAGTAGAGGAGCTTGTTATAGCGAATCAATTGTGTTTAGATTGGGTTAAACGGCTCGGTGATTCTTTCTGGAGTATATATTCTGTGGAGGACTCGGGGCGTTCTTGTCGTTGGTATAAGGAGCGCACAAAAGTTATACAGCAAAGGGTTATTGTCGTGGCGGAAGAACTTAAAAGACTTTCATTCAGTCCATGGCTGGGTGCTCGTTCTTTCGTTGGCGTTTTCTCTTTGCCGTGAGCTTCGAAAACCACGAGAGGCTGCAGGAGCCCAAAGGCACTACCCTTAACTCTTGTGTCCCGTGAAAGGAGAACGCGAGAGTGCGAGCGAGTGAGCTAGAGGGAGAAAAGATGAAGAGATCATTTTGGATGCTCTCTCGAAGCAACCGGAGCGGAGCTTCCAGAGCAAATAATAGCTGCCGGAAATGTTTCCTTCTTCGCATTATCGTAACAGTTATGTTTCGCCCCCGAGACATTTCGTGGCCAACGTAAACACCAAAAAAATAGAAAAATAAAAACAAACAATAACACGTACTTAAAAGTATTCTCGCAGACGTTTATTCGGCTCACAAAAGCTTTGTGTCATAATTTTTAAAATACTCTCGGTGAGCCCATAAACCGGAAGTGCTTCTCTCCTCTATTGCTCTCCTATTCTCCTCCAGATGTATTTCACTTAACCATGAATAATTCTTTCTACAAACCTCCCGAGTACCAACAAACTTTCTCACTCTAATCTTTCCCCCGTTGTTGTTCAAGTCTGTTGCATTATGTAAAGAAAATTCCGAGCCATTTTTTCACTATTTTTTCGTCGACTCAAGGGCTGCATGAAACATTCAATGTTACAATGATATTTCACGACGTTTCACGCAATTCGAGATCCCCCGAGTGTGAAGTTGAATTCTCCGAGGATGTTGTATCGTCGCATCAGAATACAGGAGCCCCAATTGAGCGGCAGACACGAATTTCTGGAAAGATGTTTCTAAACTATAGAAACAATAACGAGAATGTGCTTTTTTTTAATGAAAATTTGTAAAAATTCATATCAAGAGTAAAATAGGCGTTTTATGACGTCACAGAAACTTTAAATCGTTTCTGCGAGGAATCGGGGCGACAGAAAATCTTCGTATTAGAATTGAATTTTCTATGATTTTTTATCTTTCGAATGAGCGTCGGTAGAACGGAATCCGTCCAGGCAATCCAGTAAAATTAATGCAGCAAAAGTTGGAAAGCATACAGGAATGTTAGAAACGTAATTTCCTCGGACGATTCCTAGTGCCGGAAACTGCATGTGCCCAAGATAAAGAGATTCGCATTAAACATCGCACGTACAGTAGAATTAACGTGCGATGATTCACTCACATTGTGACCTTTGACCCATTTCTTCAAGGCCCCTTATATCTCGCAAGTGCTTCTTGTTGCCTTCTTCTCTCTTACGAGATAACAAAACACTCGATTCCGGGCACACTTACGTTCACAAACTTTGGAATCATTCAAACCGTTTATTTTAATTCCCCAAAGTGATTATTTCTCTGATTTCACAAACTCGCGTGGATTCACTCGAAAAAAAAAAAGCACGACAAAAATGTCTCACTCGATTATTCATCACACTCGAATTACCCGTTGCTGATGGCAGTGAAAAAAAACCGTATAATTGCTTTGCGAAATGAAGAAAATCAAAAATTACTACGCAAAGGTCAACGAGGAAGAAAAATATATAGAACGCCTGACACTTGTGCGCTTACACCTCAAATGTTTTTCTCTCTGTGTGTGTGTACGAGCACTCGGTAGAAACTTGAGCGTGCTTTCAGCATCCACTGTGTGTATTGTACCATTGCTCTTCTTTGTTGAACAAAAGGTCCTAGATTTATCGTCTGCTTAGTCGTTAAACTATATCTATATATATATTCACCGTATGTGAAAAGCAAGAAGCGTCTCATAATGCACACGTGATATATATATATATATATATTATGTAATTTTATTATAAACGTGTATATATATATATATATATATATATTTAGTCAGTGATGCAGAGATCGTAAATAAGACTCGCCAGCTCTCCTGTGTATTCTCAGCCCTGGAATAAAGCTCTTGCCATACTCTGTTTTCCACTACTCTATTTTCGCCCTGGATATGAGAAATTTAATGATGTCAATTAGCGAGTTTGATATTGTCGCGTAGGGAACGGCTTTGGAATAATAAAGAAACTCTCAACTGGTTTCTGTTGAGATTTTTTATGTAAATAATGAATTTTTTTGTTAAGTTTGCCTCGGCTTTTGTAAATGACAGCGGAGTTGCAATTTCTTATGAAATTCTGCGTACACACATGAGAGTAATAAGCGTTTGACCTTCTGGGCCTGTCCGCGCGAGCTCCGAATATACCAGAGTCGACGGACTCTTCAAACGAGCCAACTGACGTGGGTGTAGGCACAGAGTTCAGAACTTTATTCTGCGCTAGATCATGAACGCGAACGAGGGCTCATTTACATTTGGTCCCGATTTTTCAAGCGTTTTTTGAAAATCTTGTATGAGTCTGTTGGAAATGCAATTGCGCAGCTTCAATTTTTTCGTTGAATTCTTTTTTTTTTTACTTCGTGGGAAACGCACCGGGAGGAGGGGAGAGATAATTTATTTCATGAATTTTTGGCTGTTCTGTCGAATATTGACGTTGCAACGGATTGCACATTTTTGGATGCACGTTGCACCGAAGAGGCTATCCAACGATATATCTCTCACAGATGTTGCGCTTGTTGGATGTTATAATCCACAACACCGATGCATAAACAGAGGGCTGTTCGAAATTCTTTCTCTTCCTCTCTCTCTCTCTCTCTCTCTCTCTCTCCCTCTTTTCTTCCTTCTCGGTTGGTTTTTATTTGGCTTGAACGTCGCTTTCTCAGGTTTAGGCTAGGTCGGAGAAGAAAAGCTCGTTCGTGTGGGTATTTCGTAAAGCAAAAGTGATTGCTATAGAGTATAATTGTATATGCTGATCGCGCCACATATTTCGGGCAATGGTCCATCCGTTTCAGTATCACCGCGACGCCCCGAGACGTTTGATCTCGGATGTGCTCGTGATCATTGGGTTTGGGAGATCGAGAGTAAGCGCGTGTGTTTGTTTCGGTGGAAAAACGTGGCAATAGTAAGGGTGGCGAAGATATTTGGCTCGAAAGCTGAGAATCGAATGTAAAGAAAAAAGAAAGAAAAAAATAAAATAAGAAAAGCCCCGCAGCGGGCTGCGGACATGCGTGCTGTCTCGGAGGCAACTCGCCAAATCGTCGAATTCGAGGAGTTGGTATCGCGTCTAGATCGTATAAACGATCATCGCAATTCCATCGCTACCAACACATTGTCTTCGTTGTCCTCGGAATTGCCTCAATTCCCGCCTCTAGAACTGGCGGAAGAAAAATTTCGTCGACACTCAACAACGACAGAAACTTGTGCTGTTGATTCGTGTCCTATACAAACTGATGAATGTTACGATACAGAAACGGACACGAGGAACATTGATCGCTCGACCACGAGGTTGACAGCTCCGAGTACGAGAACGGCTGCAGGCTCGAGTGATTCTTTGCGAAACTACGCCATAGACTCTTCGAATCGTGTTCCGAGCTCGCGTGGCATTCGCCAAACTTGCCATCGACGATCACTCACCAATTTCGCGCCAGTTAACAGCCGATCTTTCAATCAGGATCCCCGCTATTGTGTGGCCGAAAATTACGAGCCCAGTAGGTCGAACACGCATACTCAAGCTTCGCCGTTCTCCACTAATACCTCAGGAGCCTCTTCTCTCTCTTCCTATTACCCTTCGGTCCCGAATCACAGCAACGAGCGTTCCTCGAGCTTCCCTACAAACGGTACAAACTACTCAGCCTCCTATTACGATCTCAAAACACCCCGGTCGCTTCAACAACATCAACAACATCCGTTATTGCGCGATAGCTCCCGGGAGAAACGCGTTCGCGTCAATATCGGCATCGACGAGGATTTACGAATGATTCTCGAGATGGATCCGTCGATCGTTGATCGACAACCACCCTCCCCTCCTCCCATGCCACCCCGACGTCCTCCCCCACCCCCACCCCCACTTCCCACACAATCTGCCGTCACATCCTCCCCCAATCAAAATCTTGATAGCCGAATCCAACTCGACGGACATTCTGGATTAATTACATCAACCACACCAACAACCTCAACCATCTCTACCACAAATACATCGCAGTCACTTCTCGTCGGACGTCCACCACGGGCTACGCGACCTCAAGGCTGGTACTGGACATCTCGAGAACTATAATCACTACAATATAGACCTGCGCTTTAATGTTCGTCCTAAACACACCGTTTTTTTTAGTTATTCGCATTAACATTCACTTACTCAGTGAAATTACTTACTCCTCATCGTTCTCCCTCGCGATCGTGCCATCGGTTAATCTCCTGGAAGCGCCATCACTGGATTCGATAAAATTGCAGAGTAGTTTTCTCAAATTTTGGCCATTGTCACAATTATTTACAAAAATCTCTTCAAAATTTATTCCCAGGCATCACTTTTGTTCAGATTCTCCACGAGACTCTCGTGGTGGAAAGGACAGTCCATGAAAACAGCTTAACAACCATGAACTAATTAATTAAGGAGGTTCCCTACACAAAGAAATATAAAAAGAATTTAATAACATTCGGTCATAATATTCTTTGGCATTAAATACGAAGAAATTATTTTTTTTCCCTATATTTTTTGTCTACATAGTTGACGATGCTCGACCCGTGAATTTTCAGCTTTTAAATCGGAAAATTGGCATGTTTGATGAAAAGTTTAAACTGCGTCTCCATGAATGACATTGTTACAAAATAAATGGAAATGCGAGTCGCCGTGTTGAAAAATATTCGAAATAATTGAAATTTTATTGGGTCAAACGAACTGCGTTTGGCGATTCGTTGGAACGAATGCAATAAAATAAACGAGCTGGGATGCTGACCGGAGTTTTAATAGGCGACAATTTATTTTTTTTCGTGTCAATGTATCTGATGGCCAAGTAGATTTTATTGAGCAGACAGGCTGCGCGAGAATCGAGTAATAAGGTAGATGTGTGCACGAATTTATCGCTTCTTTGTGAGTGTGGGCGTTTTTTTTTCTCTCGTGAATTGCGTGAACAAGAGCCTTCCAATCGAGGGATGAATCAGTGGCCAATTCTTTCACGTTGCTAATCGTTGTAGTTGTGTTTTCTTCTTCTCACTCGACGCTCAGAACTTCACGTCCATATGTCTATGTCTTCATGAAAATGAGCATCTTTTCTTTTAATGAGAAGCACTTAATATTGTCGTAATAACGTGTAACTACGAATCTACAATTCTATGAGTCCATGAACGAGAAAATTCGCGACGCAGTTTCAATCTTTCTGCGATTCCTAGCACGAGAAAAATTCATTTTTGCTTTCAGAATTCGACGTGAGCTAGTTTTACACACACACACACACACACACACAGAGACACTCGAATGCAAACGAGACGAGGTAATTGGCGCCAGAACGTATTTCTATCGCGGCTTTTCAAACTCTTGTCGTTTTTCTGGTTTCTGACGTTCGATCTTTATTTATTACACTTCATTTTTAACGTCGTTAGATTTGCGAACGATTTTTGGTGGTGAAAAAAAAAATTTGAGTTTTTTGGTGTTAAGAAAAATTGAAAAATGTGGTCGAAATCATGAAAACATCGTTGTGCCCTCGATAATACGAATTGAGATTTCAAAATAGCTGAAGACCTAGTGAGGATTTTTTTTTTTTTTGCTAATTCGATTTGAAATAAATTGCCTGTATGGGCGTTGGATCCTCAGGAGGTTTGAAGGTGCGCTATACTTGTTCGGCAGTTCTCTGTACGTTCGCGTTCGTTAATTTTTATTTCACCGTATCCGGCGGTTCTCAGCAGTTGCCGGAGCAGTTTTTTGTCGTTTTTTTCTCCAATTCAGACTGGGAGTCACACATAGAAAAATATATTTACATTGCACAGAAATGTTTAGTATAATGACGGCGCGATTTAATCGCCACAAGTTTCGTCCAGTAATTAAAACAGACCCGGTTGAATTAATACTGCGAGCTCGGCATTAAGGCTTTTTATATTTTGCCACCTTTTTGCGCGGTCGTCGCGCTCCTCTCGCAGCTTCACGAGCCCTGGCTTCGCCAGCGATTTTCCCCTTGCCGTTGCCCTTCCGCAAAAGTCGAAAATTAATGTCGAAAATGATTTTACGCACGAGTTGCCCGAGCTCGACTCACCTGACCCCCATTTTCTTTTTTCTTTTTTCTCGTATTCATACTTCACTCGCTCGTGCTTTTTTTTTTCTTGCCTCAGGAAAAAAGTAATTTCTCCCATGACGCAAGAATCGTTTCGCGTTAGCCTTTGGCTTTTAATCACATTTGCACGTTGAGCAACGCGTCAAAGCTGGGTATTTGAAACTTTAGCTTTTTGATGTACGTAATTGAGGCGATAACGAGCCTCTTGTTCATGAATTCATCGTTGTTTTCGACTAATTAAACTCTCTGTCATTTTCATACTCACCGATTCCTTTTAATTTTTCTCCTCCTCTCAAATATATTTCGTTTTTACGCTCTCGCTTGAATTGCATCCAGTTATATGTTACTAATTGGAGGACGTGTTTTCGTTTGGGTCGAGGCTTCGTCTTATATGTCTACCAGGAAATTGGAACACGTCCATTTCCCCCCACTCCGCGAGTCATTATTTTCCTATGACGTATCGACATTTTTTCCAATATTTCGATTCACTCTTTTTGCTCCGATTTACAATAACGTAATCATGGCCTAAAATGAAAGGTGGAAAATCTTGAAGGAGCGTCTCTTAGTTCGTTGGCTTTTCTCTACCCTATAGCATCAACCAAGTACCCACTTGAGAACCCCACTAAAAACAGAGTGTACGAGAGTACCAACAGAAAAGAGACTCCAACACTGCAGCTTACTTTGCCAAATGAATAATTCTCAAGCTTTTTCCATGGCAAAGTGATATGGCCTCGTCACTTAATTCTTCTTTGTGCTCGAGCATCTTCATTCTCTTTTCAAAAATTGCTTAAACTATTTTGCAAATACACAAGCACCATAAAGTCTCTATTTTCGCTCTGAATTATTTTCATTTTAAAAAAATCTATTCCACTCGAGTTCTCGGTGTGCATAAGAATCCGAAAAGCTCATTATGCATAAAAGCACCAAACGGATTCAACCCTGGAACGCGCATGACCTTGTTGTTCGTCAACGAGCCCACGAAGGGCGTGACTCATGACGCCACGACTTTTTGGCACAGTTCCTGGATGAAAAATAACACTCATGGGCTCAAGGGAACTGTACAAAATCCACGTGGGCTCTAGATCGATCCCAATCGTCAGAGTTCACGACTGTTTCAGTCCAGAGGAACTGTAACGAGAATATTAATAAATTTAAAGGCTGAAATTATTCAACGTCGTGTTAATATTGAATTTCGAAAAATCCGCGTGCAATCTTTTGTTCTCCGCTTCATAATTTCCAGGTTCTCTTAATTCCCCATTAATAAACGCGTTCACCCTTTTTACCCAAGTTTTTCGATAGCTCCAGGAAATTTGTTTGAACTTTAAAGGCCAGACGTTAAAATGCTAAAAGTTTGTAGAACTTTGAGGCTAATATTGAAAAGCCAAGTTTCCTGCTGACCGAGAGCTCGTGGGTGCAAGTAAAGCCTGCAGATCCCCATCATTTTTTGTCTGAGGTATTGAAAACTCTTTAAAAATTGCGATTCTCGTCGACGGCTCTGGGAAGTTTTGATTTTTGGGACTTGAAAAGATCCGAAAACTGATTTTTCACTTTTTTAAGTCGAAAGTATGAGAAGCTCTGGAAAAATCAGTGAAACGAATGGTTTTGTATAGGAAATCAAGAGAAAAAAGGCTGAAGCAACGTTCAACTTTAGTGAGGATCGATTGACGTCGACTAATGTGGTCCATTCTCCATTTTCCGTTGGGGATACGAGCTGACGCGGAACATAAGTTCTCCGCTATTGTAGCTATTAAAGTGTATATGTGATGTATCATCAAAAAGGGAGAGAATAGAGAGAGAGAGAGAGAGAGAGAGAAAGAGGGAGCGCGAGAGGGACAGGATGAGAGGCTGAGCAAGAGAAACGAGAGAAATACGAAGCAATTATCTCTTTCTCTCTATACATATATAACACAAAACCACACATAAAATCCATATACACGCGGAGAGATAGACGAGTATAGTTTAATCAATAGTGAGAGTCGACTACGAACGCGATGCCAACACGAACAAACAGCAAAACTCCATACAGCGATACAACTATGAAAACGGTTCGTTCTCTCCCGTCCGTGATGGGATAAAAGCACTTGACCGACAACCGCTAGTTTGTCCGACCAGCCTCCTCTGTAAGATCTCATCTCGCCAAATGGAAAATTGGCTTGTCGCTCGCCGACGCTTTCGCATTTCAGTGTCGCACTATTCATGATCAGAAATTCGAAACAACGACCTCGTACTTGCTTTCGAATCATTTACAAAATAATCCCATCGGAATATCGACCGCAGAGAAAATTCGTTTGCATCCCAAATTTCCAACATTTTTTCACATTATTTATAACATTATTAACTCCGTGACGTCATCCAGAAAATAGTCAATTCAGCTCTACACGAATAATTTATTAAATAAACGATTCCATCCGTCCACGTTCATTCGACGTCAAAGTTGCCGGCTCCGGCCACTACGCAGCGTAGAGAATTCCATTTTTTTCGAACCTCCGGGAAAATGTGACGGAAAATTCTTCGGATCGTGAGATAACGAAGAGAATTTATTTTATTCCATTGGATTTTGGTCAAAGATTTCAAAATAAGCTGATTACTTGTGGACGAACGAATCGTGAACGAAATTCCGAATCGCTACTTGCGAGAAAATCCGCCCAAATTCTCGATTTCCGCTGAATATGACGAATTATCAGGTCGAGTCTCATTATGCAGTCGACAGTGCACTTGCGATCGGTGTTAGAGCGCCTTGGTTCATTGCTTTCGACATTTATGACGAGCGTACAAGAGTCTTTAGAAATTTTATTGCCGATATTCGAGAGTATTTTTATCTGAAAATTTGATCAGTTGTTGTTTGACGAGATACAACAAACAAGACGATCCATCGTTATACGACAATTGCTCAGCATTTATATGCCATATTCATGGATTGTTTGGGCGTTTCGTAAAAATATACGAGATAAGGAATACGATGGAAAAAAAATATGAAAAATAAAACTACGAATGTCGAGAGATCCAGAAAACTATGTGGCAGTCCTTCGAGGTAAAGGAATCCACATTATCACTAGTGATTTTTGTAACGTGTCACTGAAACGGAAAATTGATTTAAAAACAAAACAAAAAAACGAGCTTTTGTTCGTCACACCATTTTTTTCGCCTCTAGTAAGTGTAATTTTTTGAAAACCAGTAGAAAGATGAATTCTGGGTTGTTGAGCGTGTCATGGGATACTGAAGGTTGTCCACGTGTGTCGTTTTTATTGTAGCAATAAAAATAAAGTCTCCACAGATTTCGGAGCTCCAAAGACATTCGTTTGTGAACACGACCCGCTTCCTGGCGTGTGTGTGTGAGTTTTTTTTATCTTTACGGCTGTAACAACCCAGCAACAATACAAATATGATAACGATTAATGAAAATATGAGTGTCGAGTGATTCAACGCGTTTTTTAATGTTAATCATCGGAATATTTATTGGAAAACTGTCACCTTGGTACAATGAGCAAAATTTTGACGATTTTCCGGGAGCGCATCTGATAAAACCTGTTGCGGCATAAATGATCTCGCAAAAGTTCTATTTCTGGATCTCCGCCTAGCCTCGTTGTACATACTTGACGCGACCTTATCCAACGTTTGCCTCGACAGTGATGCGCCCCAAGCCGTCTCGACCAGATTCATCACTATTTATAACGTCTCTCTGTCTCCTTTCCACTTTCTCTTGTCCGTCTCGCTCTGGGTCTTTCTCAAAATTCCTCAATCTCTCTATTATGATAAAATTTGAAAGCTGCACTTGTCAGTGGGGCATTTCCCATGGCATGGAGCAGCGAATCAGTCGCGAGGAATGTTTCCGGTATTTGCAAACGCTCCTGGAGCTCTGGCTCGACGTGTTCCATTGAAATGAGTCGCGTGTCAGGCCGAATCGTCGTTGTCATGTTCCCAACGCGTTATGATAAAGGTATACACTGTTTTTATATTTGATCGGGTCGAATTTTCATCGTTCAACCTTTTTCGTAGCTTTTCCAGACTTTCGAGTGGACAGTAAACGAGAAAAAGGAAATGAATGCGCGTAAAGTATGCAATCTCGAGTGTCGTTTCTGGCGGAGTGCGTAAAAGCTTTTCGCGATATACGTATCGAATATTTTCTTGTGTATATGGAGCCGGACATATGTATAGAACTGGAAAAATCATTAGATCGAAGCAATTTCGCGACAAGTCATCGTGGTCGTTGAATTCCGTGGACTTCGATCTCACAATCGTGGCAGGATTGGTTCTCCGGACTTTTTTTTTCAGCATCCCCCGCAAGGTCCACGACGAGAGAATAAAATGCGTTGTGTGAAAGAGCAGAGGGGGAGATTGGCTGGCTCGGTTTCGGCCAAATGTTCGAGGTCTCTGGGCGTCGGAGGCTCGGCAAAGAAATGAATGACACAGCGGAGCAGGAGAGTGAACTTATTTCTCCCTCCGCTCTCCTTTTCCTTCCGGGTAACGCGTCTTTCCAATTCTCGCTGATTTTTCTGGAGCACATTTGCTCTCCCGCGCAGCTCTATTCTTATTTTTCTTTTGCCGGAATGTCCAAAGTATGGACGATTCAAACTTTTGCCAAACTTTTATGCTCCCCCCTCCCTCGCTTTCCTATTCTCTGTACTTCTTGTTCTCTCCTACGGTGCTCCCCTTTCTCGATCGTATATACTCATCGTCGCACTTTGTATATGTCTTTCATTTCTTCTCGGCCCCCTGCCCCTCAAGGGAATCGCGCAAGAAAGGTTTTTCCATTCCCAAGAGCTCATTACGATTATTATCGTTGTGATTGTTATTATTATCACTATTATTATTATTCTTATTGCCATGGACATAATCATTGTTATGTTATGACTTTTGGGACTCAGGCCATATGGCTGTGACCGTTGGATTAAGTTTCCAACATGTTTGCAATAGTCGCAGACTCTCTGATTCCTTTTTTTCATCATTGGCACGAAATATTTACCCCCCCCCCCGAGCCTTTTTACCCTTTTCTCTACGTCTCTAGCTTTAGTTCGTCGCATTATCGAGTCTTGATGCTCCGTTGTGCCGAACGTTCCATCAAGTCAATCCGATCTTGAGCCCAGAAGAAGAAAAAATTTTACAATCGCCAACTTTTGGTCTCGTATCTCAAGGTCATGAACGTTTTATTTCGCGTAATGTTTCGGGAATTTAATCGTATTTTTTGATAACGGAAAATCGTACTTCATTGTCGTGGGTGAAAATGTTTTTTGTCGATGTTGAGTGACGTAAATGAAAGATGAAGTTTACTGAAACGATTGTATGGAGTTGTTTTGACGACGTGAGGTCCTGGGAGCCTGGAAAACGATATCCGTCAATAATTCGTTGGAAACGCGAGGACATTAGATGAGGTAGTTTATCGAGGTAAGGAGAATGTCGTTCGGAACACCTCAAGGATGAGAAAGTGAAGAAAAAGAATGGAAAAAGATGGTACGATGAGAGGAAATTGAGTGCCAATACGTGAACTTCCGGTACGACAACGAGAGAGAATCCGAGATGTGTTTCCTTGCACAGAAACTTGGGTCTATAAACGGAGGAAGTTTAGTCGTAAAGATTCTGGCTCTTCGTTTTCCGCTAACTCTCCCTCTGCCTCCCATACGTTTTTTTTTTATTTTCTATTTTTTTTCATCTTCCTCCTATTCTTGCCATTTCGTAACCACCGCATTCGCTCTGCGTCACCATCTTTCTTTTCCCTCAAACAAATATCTCTCGTCTCGGACGTTGTCTCGTGACAAAGACTCGAAAGGAGATTTTCATCGGGGTCTCGCACCACCTTACCCTATGTGGAACACCCTCTTCGCTATGGAAACTACTAGCCAATGGGTTTGGTTTAACTTTCAGTCCCATCGGACCGAAAACCATAGTCGGCAACTAAACTGAGGATAGTACCGATGTGTGGTTTCCTTGTTCGGCCTCCCGGTTCACTTATCGTTTCTATCCTCTGTCTCTCTCTATCTCTCTTTGCCTCTTTGCCTCGAGGCCACAATTCCACTGAGAGTAAAGAGCCTGCCACGAGCAAGCAACCTCGGACCTTTGTGTAAGCATTAAATTTGGTATTGCGGAAAACACTCGATAGACCACATCACTTTACCGTCATCAACGGTAAACATGACCGCCATGTTTTACACAGACAGTCATTCCGAGCATTTATTTCTTCCGATGGGACCTTCGTATCTCCCTTTCAACCATCAAAACAATCATCGGCGTTTGCCTCGACCAGGAATACCACGAAGGTTTGGTATCAAGACTCATTCACCATTTTTCTAACCAGCTCGAAGAGGGAGGAGTGGGGCAAATCTTTGAGAATTCCGTGTCTCCGAAAATTTGATATTCGAACGTTGGATCGAGAGCTCATTGATTTCTCTGACGTGCTACGTCGTCAATGTCACGTCAAAATACGAAGCTATGATGTTCGAGGTGGAGAAAGATTTTTTTTTTTATTCCATGGTGCTGGCTGCTTGGTTAAGGAGATTGGATAGCGCAATCAAAATAATGACAATTTCATTCAATCTTGTGACAACATTCTTTGGCATCAATTGAACAAACACTAATTTTTTACAAATTTTTGACCACGTGGTTATCGAATAATTGAGAGTCAAATCGAACTTCTTATGCACGAGATGTATACCTGTATATATGTAAATTCTATGCTTACACACATGAACTTTAGTGTTCAATAACTCGAGTACAATGTGGTAAAAAAGTTGGAAAAAAATTGTATCGTCGTATATATTATTAAAGAATGAATTTACCAAATTTTATTGAATTTTCATTTTTTTGAAACATAGTCGTGATCCGAGGTCCTTAACAAATGTTAAGTGAGTCCAACTCCAAAGTATGAAGCCAGGGTCCCACGAGAAATGGCATATAAGACAGAAGCAATATACTTGGAGCTCGTGTTATATTTTCCAAAGTTATAAAACTATAATTAGGGTGGACGGTATAACAGTTTGGTGTGGAAGGGGGGGGGGGGGGGCTTTGGCCAGGAAAATTCAGAGGGTTAAGAGAAGCGTGAAAGAAACAGAGAAACGAAGAGTGAAAGACAAAGTGAGAGGCGAGGGAAAAGATTCGGAGCGCAGTTGAAAAAACCTGGAGAGGGTGCAGTTTTTTTGTTTCTTGAAAGTTTAACACTTTTATTATCCCGGATTTCTGTCTCTTTTGCTCTTTCTTTTTATGGGGGACTTTCCAACTTGTCCGGTCCTGGACGTCGTATCGTGTGGCGGGAGGAATTTTTAATTTCTAACGACGTTTAATTGCACAGAAGCTCGCGGTGGAGATTCTTTGCTGACAGAGCGAGAGAGATAAGGAGAGAGAGGCGGGGGAATAAAAAAAAAAAGCAGAAAGAAATAAGGGTACGTCCGTATGGGAGAGAAGAGGAGATCCTGAAAAAGGACTAGATGGTATTCAAGGGTGATGGCAAGTCCGAGAGAGGGTGCGAGGACTTCCGTTGAGGGGTGGGCAATGCCTGAAGTGGGAAACGAGCCCCCCAGACTGCAGGAGCAACGAAGACGATATTATCCTTCCTTTTCCGACCTGAGACCTCGTTATGAAAATATTTTATCGACTTTCTGCACGAACGGAAACATCCCTGGAGTATTAAAACTTCTGTCGTCTGGTTACTCTCGAAACTCTATCTCTTTCTATCCTTCCCCTTGGCTCCACGTCCAACCGAGTGCCTTCGTGTCTTTGCAGCAAGCCCCTGATCCTCCTTGTTCTCGCTTTAGTCCAGATCTTTCTTTTTCCATTGTCCTCATAGGATGATCTGGACTGTGACAAGGCTCCTTTACTCCAGCCTCAATCATCCTGTCATTGAACAATCACGAAAGCGAGACTCTCAGAGATTCGATTAATTCGGATAATTATTTTTTTCTTCGCTTCCGCGAGGAGCTTCGACTTATCGAAGCGCGCGCGTTAGCTCATGCCCTCCCTCTTCGTCGCATTACTCACTCTTATTAATTATCTC
This sequence comes from Campopleginae sp. 14b, assembly GCA_030522525.1. Taxonomy (NCBI): domain Eukaryota; kingdom Metazoa; phylum Arthropoda; class Insecta; order Hymenoptera; family Ichneumonidae; species Campopleginae sp. 14b. The sequence goes on from JAPYYS010000218.1 coordinate 42,690, forward strand.
TTGATCCTCATAATATCTGAACTAACTGGCTCGAACCGGACCACAAATTTGCCAAACACTCTGCGCCTCTATTTTTCTCCCTCAATCTCTCTCCTACGCGATCTCACGACTCTTTCAATATTTCTCTCTCTCTCTCTCTCTCTCTCTCTCTCCCTCTTCTCCTTTCCCTCGACTATGACATTGAATTCTTTAATTAGAAATCATTTACAAGACATCCATACTGTCTCGGCCGAACGTCTTTTTGCCTTTGGCTATAAGTTTCGATAGCTTCTGCCGACCTTGAGCATTTTTCGTTCGTCTATATCTAACGAGTCGAGGCGAATAGTTTACCACTCGGTCTCATTCAAGTCGAACTTTTGGTAATACCGCGCGAGCGCTTGGAGCTGCTGGGGGGCAAATTTTTCATCTGAAACTTCGCGCCTCGTTTTTTTCCACATTCTATAAATTTATATTCGACCTTTTGAAAATTGATTTTCAAAAAAAGTTTCACCTGCCTCGATTTTCGATGCTTCGTTTTGTTTTTCTCGAAATTTTTTCCAAATTTTTTCCGAGTTCCGAACTCTTAATGGAAACCGTGACTTTTTTTATTATTAACAAAACTACTACCTATCCATCGGCTGATGTCAAGCTCAAGGTAGCCTGGCGAAAAGCTCCGCATGCTATTAATGTCCGAAGCGTCTAAATTCGTCCCTCGTCTTCGTATACGAAAGCGGACGGTTCCTCGCGTCAGACGCGACGCGAAAGATGCGGCAAAACCATGGAGCAGCATCGTCGATGACGAAAAACAAATCTACAACGATGAATTTTAATCAGGACGGAATTTTGTTCACAAGAATAAAAAAATTCACTAAGAAATAATTTGCTTAGTCCATTTTTCTGCGTGATTGATTTCCATATTGAACAATCGTCTCTGCGCTCAATGTAACACGATAAATAACAACTTTAACCACACACTGCTATCTCGTGGCACTGTCTCGCATCATGTGCTTCACTCCGATGACAATAATGTTCACTGTATTACCGATTATGGCGCTGACACCACGGCATTTGTGATTAATTGGGGAAATAGATCGAAATCTCGAGAAGATTTAGATTGGCGTGTTTTTTCAACAATTGTCTCGACACTTTTGGACGAAAATTGTTAAAATAATGAAAATATTATTTTTCCAATATAATTGATTCCACGAAACGAATAAATTGAGGGATCTCATCAGAATTCTATGACGTGCAGCCTCCGAAAATGGAGAAAGTTTCAGGCTCGCTTTGACAACGAATTGGAACACAAAATATGAAATAAATGAAAATTTTCAGAATAAAATCGATAAAAATTAATGATAATGACTTGAGAGAAAAATGTGCAATTTTTCGTTCTAGTCCACCGACCTTCAAAACGGCGACGCCAACGTCGCGAACACAATTGAAACTGCAGCTGATGCGCGAACAATTACAAGAGCAAGAGAGGCGAGAAGCTGAATTTAGACAAAGTTTACAACAACACAGACCCGCGGCTGCACCACCAAGGCCCGTGCCACCCGCACCGTTGCCCACAATTGGCGTCGATGTACCGCCCCAAGTATTGCAAGTAAGTCGATCCAATCCTGCTAATTAAATCATTTCAATTTATTCCAATTCCTACTGCCCGCATCCTTTTCCTGTCAGTTGAAAAAAAAAAACAAAAAACAAAAAAACAAAAATTCTTCATTCCGATTTAGAGAAAAAAAATTATTCAAGTCCCTTAATCATTTTTACTCCCCGCAGAATCGACTTGAAAATTTTATCAAGACCAAAGAGAAAAGTCGAAACTTTGAGGACATTGACTCACGCGGTGTATTTTTTTATCTATCGATTTTTTTCCCATCCATAGGTTTTATATATTTTGTTTAATTACCACGCCACGTCGTGACTATCAAAGGGATGAAATCGTAAAAAGACCACAGACGACTTTCTTGAGATATAAAGACAACCAAAGTCTCGCTTTATTGCTAATAGTTCCTCGCACGTTTTACTGTGTTTACTATTTTTCTATTATATACACACAGACACACACAGCACACACATTTATATTTGATTATAAATGGTAAGGATTGTGATAAGAAGCTTTTTATATAGTTTGCTTTGGATTACTCGCGTTCCGCGCAGCGGACATTTCATCCAGGATTACGGTAACGAGAAAACGCGTAAAAACGCGTTAAGGAGACCGCGTTAGAGCTTTTTTTTTTCTCTCATACTCACGGACGAATGCGCAATAAATGCTTAAACTCGAGGCGAACGAAGAAGCGTGCAGGTCATAACGTTTTTTTGGATTATCGAACTTTACTGTTGCTCTCCGGTAATCCTCGTCCGATTGATCGATTTTTACCGCGGATTTGGAAAATCGTTTTCGATCAAAAAATCAATCTCGATTTTTCAAGATTTTTTTTTTTTTTCATAAAATGACGCGAATTCTGGGAAAAAAAAATATCTCCAATGTCCAGCCAATCTAATTGGCGCTGCGTGCAGCAAAGCAGCTGGTTATACTCAGTCTCCTCGTAAAAAAAACAGCGAACAAGAATAATGAAGGGGAAGGAGGGAAAAGGAAAAGAAAAGAGATTGCTCGATGACATATCTCGTGAAGACATCGGGTGGCAAACGTTCACTCGGTTTATTGAGGATGAGAATATACGAGATAGAATGAGGGGAAAAGGGTCTTTCTTCGTAGACTCGCGACGGCTCGTAAAGAGATAAGGGGAAGAGGAGGTACGTCCAAATGCTCTCATTTTTTTCCTATTCTCTCTCTCTCCCTCCTCCTGTCCTTTCCGCTCTTTCTCTTTCTCTGTTTGTCTCTTCTCTTTTATAGCAGTAAACGTGGAATTCGTCCAATTCCGTTCCATCTGGCACGTGTCACATATCTTCAAGCGTGAATATCGCTATACACACAGACACAAACACGATTGCCATAGATATTACGGTCCAACGTCATATCTTCAGAGAAATCATGACCTGTATTTTCCCCCCACATCCCTTTTATTTATTTATTTTACAAATTTTCCACCTCGAGTTATCGGTCTCATTTTTTTTGGACCTATCAGGACGAACCGTTTTTACTTTCAGGTGAGAACTCTCTTGGAAAATCCGACACGATATCACGTTGTCCAAAAACAAAAAAATCAAGTCAGGCAATATTTGCACGAATCTTTTCGTGGCTCCGAGAGCGATGCCACAAATGGCGTTCTTGAGAGAAGCGTCGCCAGTGGAATCAGCGGCAATACCAGCCTCGATACAGCACCCACCTCACAGGTGCAACCGATGCTTGTACAGAGTGCACCACCCGGGCCCGTGGTTCATCAACCAAAACCGCAGCATCCCCATCTCGAATCTTACCCTCGTGCCCCTTCCCTCCTTGGACGTGTCACTGGCGTCGCTTCGGCCAGCCCTGATCCCATCAGCGGTGCCATGTCACCAGGACTTTCAAGCGTCGCCACCAGCAACTCTGAGGTAAGTTACTTGTTATTATTTATTATGCTCTTAAGCGGTCTGTCATATTCCAGGCCCACACGAAACTATCAAAAAACAATGTTGCCATGCTGAACCATGTTGAAAACATGAAAAGTTTCAAAATAATGAAAATTTAATAAAATTTGGTAAATTCTTTTTTTTATAATATTCATGAGAGTACAATTTTTTTTCTCATTTTTTTATCACACAGGACTCGAGTTATTGAACACTAAAGTTCACGTGTATAAGCATACAGTTTACATATATATAAGTATACATCTCGTGCATAAGAAGTTCGATTAAACTTTTAATTATTCGATAACCATGTGGTCGAAAGTTTCGATAAAATTTGTGTCTGTATAATTGATGCCAAAGAATCTTGTCACCAAATTTAATAAAATTCTCATTATTTTGATTCCGCGATCCAATCTCCTCGAGGAAATCTCGCACAGCCGAACGATTCAAAATCCCGATCGTAAAGCGACTGAGAATTCAAGAAACCCACGTTCCATCGTAGACAAAAATAATTAGCGAATTTAATTGAGAAATTCGATGAAAAACATTCATTTTTCAATCAAACTCCGAAATGGAAGGAAAAAACTTTCCAAGATTAGTTGAGAGTTGAAAATTTTTCGAACGAAATACTACAATGCGGAGTAAAATAAATTTTTCAAAAAATAATTCAGCACAGGAGGTTGAAAAAGAAAAAATTCTTTTGGAAATAAGAGAATACGAGAAGTTTCGTAAGAAAAAGTATAAACTATGAGAGGAAGAAATGATCAGTACAAGTAAATATTATTCCGATCGATTCGGGCCACCGGGCCGATGTTGGTTTGTAATTAGTGTGTCGAAGTTTACGGTTAGTTATTTAATGTTTAAACTTTTCTCTTAAACTCGTATCCATACGAAATTCAAGCCGAATGTTAACGAGGAGTGTTGACGGAACAATTTCGTATGAGCAATTTCCTGCTGCGTGTATAATGGAAAAAGGGTCCACCAAAATGGGATATTGTGAACGTTTCAAATTTACATCCTCCGAACCGACAGCCGTGATAACTTGGTTCGCGTTTCAGATGCGATAATGGCCCGCTCATTTGACGTTCATGTTAATCCCTGCCTCTGCTATGTAGTGTCGAGTCGAGCTAAACAGAAACGTCATCGGCAGTTTGACAGCAGGGCACTCAAACTTTTTGAGCTCTTTGACTCGATCAGGAACTTCCTATCGAGTGAATTTTTGCCATTTCGATTTTTCTTTTTTTTTTTTTCGTTTCGTTTTTAGTCTTAGGCGTTGCGATCAAACGAAAAAGGATCGGAAAAGGGATCGAAGTCCTAGAAAGCTCTCGGTGCACACGTCATTATTTTCGTATCGTGTAGAGTTTTTTTTTTACGTTACCAGATGTCGCATCGTCATTTCTAACGAGTCCGCATGATTCAATGTGTGTAACTTGGCGACAAAGGGGCGTTTGAACTCGCGGAAACCCGAATTTCGCGTGTGTTTGGCGGCGCGCGTGTGCATGGCGCGTTTGTTGCAACTCTCGGGGCGCGATTTCCTGTTCGTAAAATCCAACGGTCCGTATGCTGCATCCGTCGCCCCTGCGGGCTGTGCCGTACGGCCACTCATAAATCTCGTCCGTTTTTCTTTCCTCCTTTTCCCTTTTTTTTTTCTATATAAATGCGGCATGATTTTTTTCGCTTGTTGTCGGACGAACGCGGACGGTCAGTGACGGATTTTCGCGCAATGCTCCCCCTTGCACCAGTCGCTTTTACTTTTTTTTTTTCAAACCTTCATTTTGCTTGTTTGTTACCGTTCTCCCGTGTTTCATATCGCAGGCCCGACAACAGAGCCGGCAATGCAGTCCGCTCTTGTTTATCTCATGGAATCCGGTCCGGCCTCGCTTTTTTCTTTTTTTTCCTTCCTTTTGGTCTCCCTTTTTTCTCTCCTATCGATTTGACCATGTTAATTACTACACTTTATTATCGACCCCACCTTCGAGTTCTTTACCATCCGGAACTTCAACGCGGTCTTAATAATCGAAACAAAAAATGCGGAAAGTAAGGAAAATATATTGGTATTTTTTTTTGTCGATTTACAGGACAAAAGCTATTGATTCACCTAAAAAGTAAATCGTCCACGGAATATTTTTTAAGCGAAAAAAAAAAATTCCCATTGAGTTTTGATTTCGTTGATTTTCTCTCGTAAAAATTTCGTTTCCAATGAAATAAAAAAATGTCGTGATCGGAGAAAAATCCGTGAAGCAGTGCTCGCAATTTTTTATGTTGAAAAATCGTCGCATTTTCACTTTTCGAATTGCAGCTTCGAAGCTCTTGACCAAATAAAAAATCAAGTTGAACGAAAATACCGAAAACGTGCGACAGGGAAAAAAAAAAGGTCAATCGAATTTTCTGTAGTTCGTTCTAACCGGCTGATGTGACCTCTTTTGTTATGTTTCACATACCCTCGACGAATGTCCAACAATTCCATCGAGTTTTTCAATTAAGAAGATCCTGAGTACTCCGCGTCGGTCCTTTTTATCTTCTCTTTCAATATGTACTGTCTATATATATATATTTTAATGTGTGTAGCTCCAACAAGTTGATCGTTGCTCGCACGAACTTGCAACTCGCAACTTTGTTTTCTGCCATGGATAACTCGTTCCGAGTTTTATCACTTTTTTCATCAATCTCCTCCCGAACAGGGGAATCGATAATTCTGCTCATTGGTTTGGTGGAAAATTGAACTTTAGGACACGACATTCCGATTTTTTGTTCACCTTCAAATTCAAAGTTCATTAATCGCCATGACCAGGGTCTCGTTCATTCGAATTGTTAGATTTTACAATCTTCGAGTCCGTTCCATAATTTGGAGTTTTTACCAGGGCCACAGTCCGTTTTGCTTTCATTAGAATAATTTGTTTTCGTGGTCCTGACTCCAGGGGAAAGCGAAGATGTGGAAAATAGAGGCGAATAGAGATTCTGTCTCTTTAGAGTGTCGGAGTATTCAGACGAGTTCGATCGAACGGAGCTTCGTTAAAAAATTGTTTTTCAGGAGTGACGAGTGGATGTACCGAGAGGTGCAAAGTATCCGCCATTAATTTTTTAACCTTCGTCTTTCGCGCGAATAAATCAATTCCGTGAAAAAATATCCTTGAGCGTTTCTCCGCGGAAGAAAAAGACAAACCCGCGAAAATCCTGCTCGAGATATTCGTCGCTTTTATGACTACAATGTACAGATATGTTAACGTTATATTTGGATTGGAAAAAAACAACTGCTTACAAGCCGAGAATAAAAATGCGACGAAACGTCATGAAAATATTGAAATTCCTTCGTAAAAATATATACGAAATTTACTGCAGCGGAGACTTATTGAAAATCTGGAATTTTGATTCAACGAGCTTTTTCCCTGTCTCTCCATTTTTCCATAATGAATACGTGGACATGCAGAAAAATCCACGACTCCACGAGAGAAATCTCTAGAGACCATAAAATTGGGAGATCGAGAAAAAATTTCGTTCGGCAAAGAAAATTTTGAAAATATTCCAATTTTTTTCTACCGCGTTTCTCGCGAATGGTGAAAACTTTGAACTAGACTTTGCCACGATAATATATAGACGTTTATAAATAGAAATGTTATCGAAAGGGAGGTTCGGGGGTTGGGGAAGGGATGATGTTCACGAGGTCCGCAATTTCCGTGGTTTCGGCTGACTCTATATGCTCCTGGCTATCGAAGAACCCTCATCCTCCATCCCCTCCTCCCCTATTCGGAGGTCTCACAATTCTCTGGCTCTCCACGACCCCGTATTTCACCACGAAAACGTTCTCCCCTTATATTCATATAAATATATATAGATATGTATTGCGAGAGGTATACATAGGAAGCCAATTCTTGAGCCAGAGAGAGAGCAGAAGTAAGCCTCTTCATCCTCGCTTATATGCCAAAAGCTTTCGCATGCAAACCGGATAAAAAGGTGGCCAGCAAATTTTAGTACACTCGGAAATTCATCCCTTCCCGGCCTCGCGCAGCTGATTCTATTTATGTTTTTATAACGTTCATTTTCGCGCGAATATAATTCTCGCAATTCACATGCTAATCGGATCTTCGGGTGGATTTGTAGTTGGAATTATTGAAAACTCGATAAATTGCCTTGTCCAACAAACCGATATAAATTTTAGATGCAACATTTTTTTAAATTTCTGCATTTTGCCTCCATCGCATTCGTTCTTCGATTCGCTCGACTGTCATTTAATTCGGGCTCTCGTAACCAAAAACAAAACCACGCGCCGGATGCGTGAAACAAATAAAAGAAAAAGAAAAAAGATAGCCTATCTTTGCGTGTTACGTTTTCTTATCGCGTAACATCAATTAATCGGGTTTTTTTTAAATTGATAACACGATGTTTAATCAGAAACGCGCTGCAGGTCTTGGAGCTTACGATCGAGTGCTGGCAGTCGAGAAATCGCTTGCGAATAATGACAAAAATTTCTTTCAATTGCAGTTCGGATAGTCGAAAAAAATCAAGAAATTTTGGTCGCCAATGAATTTTCTAGCAATTCGAAAAATGAATCTTAAAATTCTGGTCAGAAAATGAGAATTTTGGAATTTGAAAATTCTGCACAATCGTTCTGGATATTCCGAACGAAATGCCGCGTATATTTTTTTAATGATCGAACAAAACGATGGGATCGGGCAATGATTACGCGAGGATAAAGTTGGTTGACGTGTTGAGCTGGTCCACTGGACCGGGAAAAATCCTTCATTCACTTTTTCGTTAAAGAGCGCCGGAAAGAAACGTGTTTTTTTTTCGCATGGTTATAATATACACGTGTATATATAAATGTGCTCTACTTTCTCCGTGAGGAAATTGCGATGAGAACGCGAGGCGCAGCATCCATTTTCGTGGGAACGCACACACGTACGGCGAGAAGGACGTATTCAAATGACCACCTAAATTCCCTCGACTATTCCGCATTTTTGTTCAACCCAGTTTTTCTCACTCTTTCCATTTTTATTCATTTAAATTTTTTTTTTTTATTTCAAACTTTCAACCAACAAAGACTCGAGAGAGAATGGAGGAAAGTTTATTTTTTTATTTCGGGGGATAAATTAATCCAGATATAATCGCGCGTAACGATGATTAATCGTCATTATGTGTCGTGACTCGGGCTTGTCGTCGAGCGTGGGAAATCCGCGCCTTTCAATCATATCAATCTCTCTCCGTCTCTCTTTGTTAACATCTTTCGTGTTGACGCTGCAACATCTTGTTATTCAATTCTCATTTGTCCAAGTGACAAATTCCATCGAGTCTCTCGGTCTCTTCAATGAAAAGACTCTTTTTTTTTTGTTATTAATGTGGGATTTCATTACTACGAGGTCGCGTGTAAAAGTAACGAGAGATTGGGACGAATACGAGGTTGGAGATGGACCGAGAATCCCAGTGCATTGTTTCGTCCATGCGGGCAATTCATCGTGCTCCAATTTTTATTCTTAACCTCTCATCTGCCATGTGGGACGAAAAAATAACGAGTCTGATGGGCACGAATTCATTACGCCAAAGCAGAGCATGGCCGAGCACGAAAAACCATTCAAGGCAAATTAACTTCGTCATTGTCTCATAATTTACCATATTTCTTCACTCAACCAGTTTTCTTTCCAGGACTAAGGTCCTTCAACGAATGTTTAAAAACACTTAGAGCCTCACGATATTCTGAGAAATGATTTCACTCAATTTATAGGCATGAAAAAACGAATATAATGTGAAAAAATAGTCATCGCATCTCGAATAATGGAATTATCAAGAGACCTCTACATTTTTTATTCTCCCGAGGCACTTGATATTTGTTTTTGCCTCAAAATTTCACGCTCATGTTTGCATTCATCGGTGAATTATTTTTGGCATTCCAAACAAGCGCAAGATATGCGTTTGTCACTTGAGAATTCCTGTTGCCTCCGAGCTAGCAGATCCAAATATTATAAAATCGAACGGCGTGGATGCGATTTTCGAGTCGGTGCTCAATTTTTTTAGAAAAAAAACTCTTCTTTTTTTTTTTTTAATCCCCATCGTCTTTCCCTGCTTTTGGTATCGCGTTAATCGTCCGGTGCGAGCAGCGATGTTACACGTGCGTGTTTAAGAAATTATCAGACCTTAGACCCTGGGCATCCACGTTCTGGTTCGTCCGCGTCACTTCAGCGCTTTCTTCAGCGCCGCGACATTCCTCTTATTAGGAAAGTGACGATAACTGTTGGAAGAAAAAAAAAAAACAGATTTTATTCGACGCACTATATTGTTTTCAGTAATTTCGTCAGTTCTTTGGAGATTTCTCGAAACAATCGTCCCTGCAGCCGCGTCGTAAGAATTGCAATAATAATGAGCAAGAATTTCTATGGGATTGTGGCAAGAGTAAGAAAGAACGATGATTCCTTGACCAATTATTACACATTCGTAAGTTCGAAGCGCCGCATTTCCCAATGCGTTACATAATTTGTTTCATTTTTATCTCAAATACAATAAAGAGTCAGAGAACGAAGTGCTACTTGCAATTAATTTGCACTCGTTTCTCAAGTGTTAAGTTTTTTCTCCGAAACTCGTTAAACGTGGGTCGTGATCATCAGAACCGTATCTTCATTTCGGAGAAGTAAAGTTTCTATCTCGCGATTTTCATCCGTTCCCCTCCCCTTGTTCTCGGCTTCTCTCTCTTTCTCCATCATCTCCTATCATTATTACACACTCGAATTGCTCGCTAACTATGACGAAACACAATAAAGTCTCTCACCAGCGCACACATTCGTGTACGTTTGAAAAATATATACATTTCTCGGTTTTGAGTGATGTACGTCTATATATTATAACAAAATACACACAGACAGCGGCTGTCGAAGGTTTTCCTTCAAATTGACTCGTCCCGAGCACACATAAACTCTCAAGCACGTCATATATTAATCTTAAAATATCTCCTCCGTTTCTCGGCTTCGGGAGTGTACGTAATACAATTTAGTATAGTCTAATGTGTAATATCCATATAAAAGACCAAGTCTCTCGTTGACGAGGACTCGTTAATCCTTCCCCAAACAGTTAATCCTCTCCTTACGTTCTTTGCTCGTTTTGTGCATGACCCAAATATTCAGAAGCTCGTTTCATCCAACCGACCATTTTTTTTCAATTTTTTCACAAAAATCACTTTTTGTGCAGTTTAATTTTCGTTTTTTTTTTTAATTATCGGTTATGGCATTCGAGCATTTTACAAATTATCGTCGATTTTTTTTCCGGTCATTTGAAGAATGCACGATTTTTCAAGTCTCATGAATCCTAGAAAATAAATCGTCAATTAAATTCTGCTCAGCCAAAGAAAAAAAAATCGTGAAATTCTCATGGAACAATTTTTTTACATTCTCGAACTTTTGAAACTCCCTGTACCCACGCGTTCCATATGGACGTGCGACACAATCTCGTTAATAGTTGTCGCTTAACCCGAAGCAAAATCATAAACGCGAGCTTGTCTCTCAGTCGGTAATAACACACGGCGTATACGAGTCAGTTTAATGCCAGTAAATATAAAATAAAAAATGAAAAAGAGGAGATAGAAAAAAAATATATAAAACAGATAAGATATCATGAAGAGAGACCATAGCTGTGGGCCCACGTCCTGTGCCAGACAAGCTCTTCTCGAGTTCCCTTACGATCTCCCGTCTCGCAAAGAATATGCTTGCTTCGTGGAATAAAAAAAATTCAACTCGAAAAAGCGTTGCAAGCGTTTATCGTTGCGGTCGTACATAAAAATATGTAAAAAGCATCCATGAAATGTGCGAGCAGGGAAAAGTGAAAATTCGGTAATAACTGACTCACACAATGTGTAGCTAATTCGATAATTATTTCATTATCGATGTGCAAAGAAAAAATCGCATTTATTAATTTCAATATCGAGCAAAAAATAGAATAAAAAAAAAAATGAACAAATAAATAAAATAAAATAAATGAATAAATAATTAAAACGGGATTTATAAAATAATAATAAAATTTATCCGATTGTGAGAGCTCATGGTCCGTCAGTGCGCGGATGCATTTCGAGCTCGATGCCGAAACGATCGTTGCGCGAGCAAGTTAAGGAGACGATTCGTGAAGCTTTGCGTTCGTCAAACTCTCCTCCAGCAGTCTTTGGATGTTCTCTCTCACTTTATCTTGGTTATTGGGAGTGTTACGTAAGACGAATCCGCGTTACCAATAGAGACAGCGCGAGGGACATTGAAAGAGACGTTACTTGGTGTTGAGTTTCGTCTTGGGTGGATGAATTGCTTGATGAAGGAGCGAGTTTGAGCGACGTCAACGGCGACGAAGAGAAGCTCTTGGCGTCGCTTTTGCCGCGGGTAATATTGCCTCTCTCACTTTCAAACCGACCTCCATACCAAACTCTCCCTCCAACATCAGCATCAGCTCGATTTTCCCTTTCATCGCCTCCTTGCTGTTTCGTCGTGTTTGGCTTGACGAGGAGAGCTCTCATCTACCTTCCAAATACACAACCACCAAAGCCCCACGAGTTTTTCAATCTACAGGCTGTGCCAAGTCCGAAAATATGAATCACCATGCAAATTAAAAAAGCTTATGCTGTCAATCTTCGTATCTCATTATATTTATCGTACTGCGTCGTTCGTACATCGGGATAAACTGACCCAAGTAGCATTTTTCGACCTCATGACTCTTAGACGATTCCTTATTTCAAAAACCCAACTTTTCCAAACGACCCCGAGCAATTAGCGACTAATTGAATGCGACGAGACGTAATGCCCTCGTAGACGATTAGTTTCGCAGTGATTGAGCTTCGGAAATCAGTGTGATTCCGTTTCCGCGATGAAATACTCGCATTAGACACGGGTCGAATTGACCCCGAATCGAAAATCCCACGCTCAAATGATATTTTAATTGATATGTCTAAGGAAATCAGCAAATAGTTGAAAAAATAGATGAATCGGCGTCGAAATTTGAATTTCCGGACTGCGCAATATTTGAGAAAATTAAATCTCACACCGGAAGACTCATTAAGCGTGTTTTTCTATTTTTAGAGCGAGCCAGTGCACTCGGAATAGTTGAGAAAAATGTTCGACTCGTAATTCTACTTTTTCAAGCCGTTTTTATAAAATTAAGGACTCTCTACGCGACACTCGTGTTCCCCAGAATTCTAACGATAGCATTGCCAATTAAATTAAACCGGATTATTAATTATTACGCGACAAAATTTTTGGAACAATTAATAATTGTTGGAAAAATGGAAATTGCGATAAAAATTGGTTCGGTTATATAGGAATAATATGCACACAGTTATGTAGACTTTTCGTATGTTATGTACAAAGACTCGTATACATAGGGAGTGTGTGGGTGTGTATGTGCCCGTGAACATACGTACAGAGCGGTAGAAGAACGAACGCGAACGTACATACAATGAAGTAAAACGTAGGGAAACGTACGAGCGCATGCACTTTGGCAAGCCGCTTAAGCCAGATAGTCAACGACTGGTGCTCCATCCAATTGCGCGAGTGCCCGCAACGTTCCCTCGTTGCACACACCAGTTGTGCCTATTTTTTGTTTATTTCCTTTTTTCTTCATCCCCTTTTTCCACGTCGTTCAATTTTTCGTTCGTTCTTTTGTTAGTTTTTTTTTTTTTTAGTTCGATTGTACTGCCTGGGGTGGTCGTTTTTTTGTTCCGATACGCTCCAACAAATGTTGCATATTTCATATGGTTTTATTTTCTTCGTTTTGTTTCATTTCCATGCCTCCCTTCTGACTGTCTCTCCGACGAGACGAGCAGCGTCGAGAACACGATTATTTGATACACGCACGATAAGGAAATACGTACGCGATAAACCTCGTCGTTCTTCTGATTATTGACTGTCAATCGTGTCGCGTTCGGGGGCTGATTGAAAACTGTACGCGATAATGCTCGATTTTTCATGAAAAATAGCTCGCCCGGGAATACCGATAAATTTATAAAGCCCCGAGCATAGATATACTCATGATTTATTTTTGTTTATTTATTTTATATGTCTGTATCGCGTCTCGGTATGAAAAGGTTAGCAAGGGTGTGAAAACTGGACTGGAAACTGGAATATCGGGTGATAGACGACTTTGGACTTATCAACCAACAGTTATCAGGGCCACGTGGATTTTATATGTTTGTGTCGTTCATACGCCAACAGTATAGTGGAAGCTCCACGCCAATTAACTCGCGTATGAACTTCAGACTCGACTTTCGCGGTTGTTCCAAATGTCCTTCTCTTTTTTATCGGTTGCTCAATTATTTGTCCCATCACCTGGTCGACTAGCTGCAGCGTTTTCTTCTCTTTTAACGTAAACCGTCTCGACTGACGACGATTCATGGGGGCGTTTACGATCCCACGGAGCTCTCATCTACGTGGACGTACGCCTATTTTTTTCCCCCACTCTCGAGTCATCGATGTCCGTTCATTTGTACGAAAAATTCGAGAAAAATGTGGAATCCGATATCTCAATGAGCGAAAATCGTCTTAGAACTTTTCGTTCGTCAGTTTGGCTCAGAATTTCAAATAATTACGTGCACTAGGAAATTTGCTGCCAGGCTGATGAATTTTCCGCATTGTTGACGTGGCCGAAGATGAAAAATTCTTTGCTTTTCCCTGGCTCTTGAATCTCGGTCAAAATTAATTGCGTTCCTCGTCGAATGCCCCATGCGTTTGCAAAATGACAAAGTACATTTCTTGCGCTGTACCAGCTCCGAGTGACAAACTGCTCTCACACTGCAACTTGTATCGCGTACACAGAGAGGCGTATATATTTATAGAGATGTAAATGCGAATACGCATTGTTGAGGAGAGAGAGAGAGAGAGAGAGAGAGAGAGAGAGAGAGAGAGAGAGAGAGAGCGGGTGAAATGACCGAAATCCTCGCGTGCAAGCTGTTGACGCGATATCCTGCAGTTTGTATGTGCTCCCTGTAAATAAAGTTACAGCGGTGTAAAATAACTAACGAGCAAGATAAAATGCGATAATTCGTAAAGGTTCAACCGGCGGTACGATGGCTTTACAAAAAAAAAGAAGAAAGTATATGCCCGAGCTATTTTCTGATAAGTTTCTTACGAGCTATCAGTCCCTAGTGACAATCAACAACGCTAAATTATAGTTGCTGCCATCCATTCGACTGTTCTTATTGTTCTCTCCTTGTTTTTCTGTCTATCCGAGGCTCGACCACCCACAACAAAACATTCTACTCATTCCGACTGTCTTACGTCGTTTAAACACTTCTGGCAGCCAGTTATCACTAGCTAGTGACGTTTTGTCTCTCGGTCTTGTTCAACAATCGCCGAGGAGATTAAAAACTCTGTCGGAATTGAGTGATTATTGAAAAGTGCGGAGAAAATTAGTAAAAAATGTGGGAAATTAGTGGCGGCGGAGTTTTTTATGCCGAATAGGAAAAATTTGAAGAATTGCTCATTCGTGATGCGACTCGAATGGTTCATTCGTGGATAATAATTATTTAAATCGCAGTTGCATTTGCAACGATTATTCCTGCTCCACAGGCAAAGCCGCGGGGCCAGCTAATTTAGAATATAATTCGGTACACGTCACTCGGAATCGATATTTCCGAATAAAAAATCATGCAAAGTGAAAATTTATAGAATTGTTCATAAAATTATAATTTCGAAACGCTCTCTCCATGTTTTCGTGGTTTTTAGGGGAAAGAAATATCCATGACAATGTCATGATCGCCGGGGATTGATTGTGCGTTTGAATCATCGAGATGACGATGAAAAATGTTTGATAGATCGAAAAAGAAAGGCGGAGAGAGCGAGAGAGGGAGAGAGAGAGAGAAAGTCGAGACAAGGATAGATAAAGCCAGAGTGAGAGAGAGAGAGAGCGAGTGACGAAGGATCTCACGGGCAATATCAAACTCATCACGAAGCTTCTCCTACTCTAGTGTCGCCGTCCGCGTGTTCGTTCCCCGCCGGCCGCGTGTGCGGCAACCACTTCGTCAGTTTTGATTCGAACGCGCGCGCTGCGCCTTATCGTTCTCTCTCTCTTACGATACGCGGACGCGTTTAAACTGCATCGATCGATCGATCATCCCGATCGTTTAACGAAGGAATACAACGAGCAACGAGTGCCTTGTACGAATTTAATTAGCATCAATTATTTATAATCATTATTAATATCGTTGACGAGCTAAGTGACGAGGAAACACACATTGGCCTCATTATCGTCCTTTTTTTCTTTAATTTCGAATACAAACCATTTCCTTGTGGTTTTATTAGATTTTTTTCCGCCCATTTGGACGCCCAAGAATTTTATAATATTCGCACCTGTCGCAGAGTCTTAGAAACAGGTTTCCAAAAAAAAAAAAACGATCCATCGTCTTTGACATGCACCAAGTTTGACGAAAGAGTGTGTTTTGTACAATTTGCACTCCTTCGTGGCCTGGTTGAGAGGGTCTCGACGTTTCTACGTCCTCTATTATCAATCTCAGTGGCTTTTACGGTTACATATACGTACATAACGTAAATACACCCATATGAATATAATACATATATATATATATGTATGAACGAGCTTATCTGTGTTATGTATACGTGAAAGAGTTATTGACACGAGTAGATCAAGAGTGATAAGGAAAGGGAGCAATCGTTACCGCGCAAAATCTCTTCGAGGTACTTTCCTCTTAAACATCTATCTGTATATTCCATTCTGGCTGCACGTTCTCTCTCATATCGAATTCCTGTCACGAATACCCTCGAGAACGATTGGGGAAACACGCGTTAATCACCTGGTCCAATCTCCTTCGATGTGAAACAACGAGATCGCGAAATACAGAAGCGAATGAGAGAGAGAGAGAGAGAGGGAGCAAGAGAGGTCTCGCAATTAATTAGCATTTGGGTTTTCTCTGAAAAGAAAAATTAATCAGCAAAATAATAAATAATTGTCCTCTCGCATCCTCGATGATCGATCTGTACGCGAATTCAAGAACATGTCAATGTACACACAATCAAACAGGATTGTGAGAGAGTGAAATTCCACTACCAGACTTTGACAGAAACAGTCTCGTCATTGGCTGACCACGATTGAACCTTGAACGAGCATACTCGATTGCTAATACCCATTGGTGTACATGTGTCTACATACAGTTCTACTCGCACACTAAATCATACCCCGAGAGTTTAGTTCTCGAGAATCTTCGAGGCTCTTATGGAATCACTGAAATTCAATCAATTACTTTTTTTCAACGATAAAACAATATTGTTACAGAATATCTGCTCTTACAAATGATGCAACGATCTTCTATCATTTTATTTCTCAATTTACTCTCTTACGTTCGATTCTCGGATTCCCAAAACTCCAAATTCCATTATTTTTCTTCCCATTTACACGGTGACGCTAAAGTCCTTCCAAGATTTCAATTATTTTGATACACAACCGCGATATCCTTCTCCCAGATGCTCCAAGCGTCATGGACCAAAAATGTACGAACAAATTCATCATTCGTGTCGGAGAAAAAAAAAAAAAAAAAATTGCAACAAATGAATAAAACGTCCCGATCCCATGCAAGCCTCTGGGGACCGACCAGCATTTTGACATATTTTCTTAAGTCTTTTTTCCTTTCATTATGGACACAAACGACGTATACTAGGCCGTTTCCTCGAACCCTGGCTATTACTACTTGTAGCTCTCGGTGGCTGTTCATTTTGACGAACCTTGAGAACCATTTACCACTATCCCCCCTCATTTTTTCTCTTTTTTCTCTTTCTTCGGTTCTACTACGTACATATACATTGATATATATGTATATACGTGTGACTTTTGTATAACAGCGTATTGAAAAATTGGTCAGAAAAAAAGAGCCTGGAGGGCTTGAGCAGAAATGAATTCGTTAGCCTGGCGAATGGATGTCTCGGCGGCGTCGCTGCTTCTCTCGTAAACTTTCAAGCTTGACATTGAGCTCCGTGTAAAAGAAGAGAAAGAAGAGCAAAAAGAAACTACGAAACGAAGTTAATGGCTTAGTGTGTATACAGAACTAACGAATCGAAGGAAAAGAAAGAAAGAGAAAAAAGAGAGTGAGATCGAAGTACATGTGCGATTGTTCGACCTGGATTCGAGCCACGAGGCATCGCGAAGTTGTCGAGCAAGCAGGCACCTTGCAGATTGACGTGACAGTTATCGCTTCGGAATCCACGTTGAGGCGAAAAAAAAAAAATAATACAGATAAATACGTACACACGTTTATATAAGTGATGACGTAGAGTTCGAAACTTCGAGGGGGTTCGATCGAGACATACAGATAGAAATATAGAAAGCGAGCGGTCCAGGAGCGGAAGTTCGGCTTCGAAACGGATATTCGGAATGCCCAGGGAAAACAAAAGTGTCGAGCCGTTGAATCAACGTGAATAAAGGAGAAAAAAGGGGCAAGAAAAAGTAACGAACGGGAAACAGGCGATTGGTAGTGAGAAAAAAAAAAAAAAAAAAGCAAAAGAGGAAAAACGTAAAATAGGAAAAAAATCAAAAGTGGGCGTTGACGAAAAAAGAGGCAAACACAGATGCACCTCTAGCAGAAAATATCTAGTCGGGGCCTGTAGAAAAGAAGGAGCAAGAATGGGAGAAAAAAAATAACGGGGAAACGCGGGTCACAGCCGTGAAACGCAACTTCGATCCACTAAACCAAAACGTGGGACGAATTTAAAGCTGCGTCCTATCCGATACGACAAACGATGTGACGTACAGTTACGACGTGTCCTAGACTGCTACGCGGTATTTCCCAAAGTCTGACCATTCCACGGGCACGCATAAAAAATAAATGAATGCACTAACGTCAGACAAGATTGTCGCATCGTAATCGTCGTTTCCAATTCATAAATAAAATCCCACATTTTCGCGTTAAAACTTCATTTTTAATGGATCGCTTTTTTTCCTCTTCCTTTTGCTCTTTCTCTGCGTCGTTCCTCGTCACTCGGTCCGCACAGTTCCGCTCAAATGAAAATTGAAATATAAGTAGGTCATGATGAAACTCTCCCGACTATTTAAAACAATTTCTCCCAACAATGAATTACAGCGGCCGACGAAGCAGAACGAGAACTTGGCATGATAGAAGTAAAAAAAATGTCTCATTCCATATGAACGAAGGACATTACGATCAACGAGTGATTAAGTGATTGAAGATTATTCATAGCCTTGGAGTATAAACTTTGGCAACATTATTGAAATCGGAAAGATTGATGATCCATCGATAATTGGTTTAAATTTGATTTAACCCGGGAAACTCGAATGTCTGTGGACGTGCATAAAGACGGCGGAGCGTAATGAAACGAAACTATATGAAGCGTGGAAACTTGGTGGCTGGAGGAAAATTAAACGGCTGAGTGAATACGCGACCGCGAGAGAGCTCCGAGGCCTCTCTTCTTCCTGCTCTTCTCTTCGCCAGTGCTCTTCAGCCTCACTCTTTCTATATATATATACAACATACATATCCGTACACATATATATATAAACAAAGAGACATTTATATGTTTATATATACGAGGAGAGGAGAGCGTGTTGACGCGTTTCCTGCCTGTTCGTGCATTTGGCTTACCTGTTACTGCCTATGTGGGTGTTTAGTGCATGTGTTCGCGAAGGATAACCTCACTCCCCGATCTCCTCGGCTCTTTTGAGTTCGCTATAATTCGCTAAGTTTTCTCGAGTCGAGTCGACGATTGTGTAATCGCGAAACTAACTCTCTTGTTCGCGCACGTGGATATTAGCGACTTGCAAATACTACCAGACCGAGAGGGAAAGCTATTAAGACAAATCTTAAGAGCGAGAGAACTACAGACTGAATCGAAAAAGGCGGCAATTACTCAGTTCCGTAAAGATGCCCGTATTCAACATAATTGCCAGACGATGCAAGGTGAGTTCTCCTTTTTTTCGCGAGCTTGAGCCTCCACAATATTTCCGAATTATACTCCATTTTTTCCTCATTATTATTTATTGACGATTTATCGATTCGAGGGAGGAGAATCGAGTCAATTTGAAATTTTTCAGATTTATCATCGAGAAAGATTTTTTTTATTTTTTTATTTTTATTACGAGGCTGTGATTTTGTCCCGTAAACAATAAACATCGTTGCCTTCTTGAGCAACAATCTTTTCACCGCTCTGCCGGTAGTCAACAAGTACATTTTTGCTTTCTATTTATAGACTCGTTTGTTGAATTACGCAAGATTTATTTCACAACACAAAACGGTTAGCTTGAAACATAAAAAAGAGAAGTTTTGTGGTGGAAAAAAAAAAAATTCCATAACTCTTTCAATAAACCATTTTCAACTGGAAAGTGATAGGAACCCTTTTGTTTGCTTGCGCACGATGTATATATGACTGCGATTGCGATGACGACCAGACCGAGAGTTGACGAAGTGTTAAAATCGAGAGATACGAAACGCACGTTGCTGATAAAAGATACGCTGCCTTATCGCGATTCTGGAAGCTTACTCCGATCTCACATACACGAGGCCTTTTTTTCACCCATTTTTATTTTTTTTTATTTCTTGGGTATTGTCTTATCGGACAGCCCGAGAGTACATCGCTATAGGTGTTATTATTCAGTGCTCGACACGAAACCTAATACACGACAATTCCTTTCGGAAAATCGTTCGATTTTTCTCCCCCAATGATTCTCGATCTATCTCAAAAATTGTGCAAACGAGATTTACACAATAATACCGAAAATAATGAGCCAACGAGAAATCGGGCATTGACATTTTTTTTAGATTTTCCCATGAGTCGTGGCGCATTGAAAAAACGATTTTATTCAGTGACCCGATCACTGAACCGTTGTCGATTTACACGATCGAGTGATCGTTTTCGTTCTGCTCGATCGTAACGATTTTTTTTTCGCACAATAAGAAAATATTATTGTCGAAATGTTTGCTTCATCTTGGCTATTATTTTTCTTCAATACCCGGAATGATTGCGAGTTTTTTCTCGTGCTCGAGTTCACGGTCGGATTTTAAAATCGACAACCAACAGATTAGCTGAACGAGCTTCTTCCCATTGAATCCTCTGCTTACTTAGCGACCTTCCTCAGACTCATGAATGAAACTCATTTTTATTCACTTTTAAGTGCTTACTAATCGTCGTCTCTTCTCACTTATCTCAAACTCTTCCGGAAGAAGGATCGCGATCGTCGAAAAGATAGTATTGTTTCGGGCCAATGTTAAGCCACATAAGAAAATCGTTAAAACAATGACGCTCTAATCATAATGTTCGTAGACCACTGTCTTCCGCAACACTCACTACTACTGACGCATACTTCGATCCAGGGTTAACGTAAATTTGTGAAACCCAACTTGTCTCGTTAGCTAACTTCCTGATGTAACACAAAAAGAAAAATATACGAACAGAACGAAAAGTTGGGAACATTGTTAGCGAGCACATGGGATTATGCAGTTTCTTCGTGTAAATCATTATTTTAACTTCGTCGCTAATTCTTTACGAACATGAAAGTAAACGCCGTACTCGAGAAAAAATGATTTTTTTTCTCAAACTATTCAACAGGAATTAAAAAATAAAAATAAATATTTTTCCATCATTTTATTGTAATTAATGAAAAATTAATGCGACATAATTGCACGATTTTTCGGATACGATACATCGGGGAAAATAATCTCGAACGGAAATTGAAGAAACGACGTACTCATTAAAACAATTGAATAATTCCAACCTTGCTGATAACGCGATGACATATTTTCTCACACCCATTTTGCTATTGGCTCCAACTGGTGCACTCGATTATCCATTTTTTTATATGAGTCTTTTCAAACGGTGTATACAGCACGATCTGCATAAATTAATGTGGAATCGTCAAGCAAACGTGTACAATTTTGCATTGAACATTACCAAGCGACCAGCTTCGTTACGTAAAGATACGTGTACCGAGATAAAACGATGATTTACCGTGCATCGCGGGTTGAGCTTGTACCTGCTTCACCTTTCCTTTCTGTATCTATTCAATTTGCCGTATTTCGTTGTTTTTATTTTTTTCTCTCAGCCTGTTTTCTTCCTGTTATTTTCTGGATTTCACTTTTTCTCTCTATGCCAAGAATTGTCAACTGTGTACGAAAATAAACGCATTTTTTTCGTCCCTTGAAAAAATAATCATATTTTTTTATTTGAATGATGCAAAAACTTGTTCGCGTGCGAAATAAATTCTGTCAAATTATTTCTTCACGATTCCGTGGAATGCAGACATTTAAAAAAATCAATATTCAGTCCTCGTAAGTATCGAATTCTCATGGAAAATGTGAAAAGTTTTGAGTAATTAAATTTAATTCGAAGGCCAAGAAAATAAATGAAATTTAAAAAAAAAAATTGAAAAGCTATCAATCTCATTATCACGCTTCATTGGTCTCGTTGCACTTTCTTTCAAAGCTCCGCATTTGTGATGTATTAAAAATCCATTACGGTCGAAATAACTCAAAGGAAACGAGGGACGATCTTATTACCGAGTTCAAGCTTTTTCGTAATTAAGCACAAGTTTTCTTTCTGTTTAAAAAAAACACAAATAGAAGAGACTCCCGAAAATAGTAATCTGTGAGCTAATAAAGAGAAGATTTATCGTCGCAAGACGTCACGGTCTCCGTCGAGACGATATTAAATTTTAATCGCGAAAATAAATGAGCACGCGGAAAAGAAAATAATAGAAATAAAAATGCTACACGTTTTCTTCTTATTGACGGAGCGTACCAACAGCTGGGAAACACTCGATCGTGCAAATTCATTTTAATTCGTTCATTCCAATTTGCGAGAGGATATAAACGAGGCGAGCCAATAATGGTGAAACGAGGCGATGACAGAAAAATATCGAACTTCGAGGTTCACGTATTCAAAGTACACGACCATTCGCGCTCTTCTATCTACGCCATATAAATATATTTTTTTCTCCCTGACATCACTTCGCAATTTGCCTTCTGGCCGTACACTCCACGACAAAAATTTATCACCCACGGAAACTCTCCTTTGCAACGACACAACGTCATTATCTTTTCGAAAAATCTTCTCCGGGACGTTCATTATTCATATTTATGAAGATTCGTCGAAAATTTGGCTGCACAACGAGCCCGTTATTTTGTAATGATTTTGTTATCCATTTTCAATCAACAACACATGGGATATTAATAACCTTCCGAAAAAAAATAAATGAAAATCCTGATCGGACTGGAAACATGTTCAGAAAACGAAAAAGAAAATAGTTTCTAATTACTGTGATTCAGCGAAGCAAATTTCAAAATATAATCATCGCTCGCTTCTTCTCGTCTTTATAGTTTAGCTCCAGAGTTTATTACCTGGAAGATAATTCGACAACGCAATTAGTATCAGAGTGAATAGTCCTCGAAGGGTTGCAACTTTTTGATTGTGAAATTTTTTTTTTAATTTCTAATTACTGGGTAAAATGGCGTCGAAAAAAAACGAAAGAAAGAACACAATATCAAACGATTCGATCGTTTGTAATACACATGTATTTATCTGACTGACTACATTTAACACAGAAACTCCTTACATCCTCGACCCACATCCACCATCGTAAAGATAATCACATTCTCTACAAATTGTCTTATCCGAAGTAATCAATTGTTGTTTTTTTTTTTCCTTCTTAAAATTCTTATTCCGCGAAAAGAGACAGTGACTCGTAGAAAAATGTTTTCCCAATTATCGGGTTATCTGCGACACGTCGGGAATTTTTCGTGATTCGATAGTTTGTAAATAAAGGACAAAAATTCGTGCGATCGATGATAATTCGATTAAAAATCGAATTTTCGAAGAATTCTAACGGTTTTGCAAATAAGTTGATTGCGAAGAAAAAAAGACGCTGCAAATAGAAATAATGATTGTTAAATCTTTTCGAATCCTTCGGAACTCGTCTCGAGAGACTGTTCCGATAAATTACACACGACAATACGTTTTTTTTCTTCTCTCATTTCGTCTCGTTGTTCACGTTTTTCTGCTGACTTGTGAATAATTGAGCGATAGTGAAATCGCAAAAAAAAAATAAAAAACGGTAACGTTACATGGGGGGAAAAAAGTGAATGGATCGCAAGTGCACAGTGAACGGTCGTCGCGTGAGTCCATCGTATTAATGAGGTGTGTATTTTATCCACACATCACCGCGCGTGTGTTACACGTCACTATAATATACTCGGCAACGCCTCAATGTCAGGTACACGCGATTATTGTCCCGTCCAACAGCACGAAACTCTCGGATAAATATATATTTCAAATATATAACTTATAACGCGTGTGTCTATCCGTTTGAGCAAATAGACCGACGATTTATCGATTTAACACGTTTTTTCAATTCGCAGTCACCATCTCATCAACGTTTTTCCAATTATCACCAATTACAGCCTCACATTTCATTCAGCCACTTTATTTTCATTGATGTGTCTCATTATATTTCTGTCTTGATGAAAAATCCTCAATCGTATCATTAATTTGCATTAAAAATTCTTTTTCCAAGATCAAATTACTTGTGCAATAACAATTTAGCAAGAAAACTTGTACACCACAGGAAAAATGAGATCGGTACTTCCAAGAATTTGTATATCGCATTACTAGTCTCGCTGCTCGGCCAATAAAATATTTGAGGGCTTTTAAAAAGGAGAATGTAAATATTCGCAACTTTATTTTGAAGACGTATGCAGCGTTTAACGAATCCTTACTGCGTTGCTCATAATATAACGAAGAAAGAGGCTATTACTATATTTAATAGGACAAAATATTGATTTTTGAATGTTTGAAAACGGAGGAAGGAATCGTCTCGTTTCTGTGCAGGTTTTCGATTTCTTGTAAATTTCCATTGCTTATGTATTCGAATGGCGAGGAGGCACTTCGTCAAGCTTATTTTATAGCTTCTGTATGATACCATAGCAGTTTTATAGCATTCGAATTCTTAAACAGAGCTCACACGTATAGAGTTGCACAAAGAGGAGTTTGCATCTGATGGGCGTTAAATTACACGGGCTCTTTGATATTACAGACGTGGCACGAGGGCGAAAGAGAAAAGGGAGAAAAGGTCGTGGTAGAGACTCGAATCGATTTTAAATAAGCAGCACACGCAGGGCGTAACCGACATTACTTTGTATTTAAAACGACAAGAATTACGCCCTGTTTTCTTTTCTCCCGATAATTATAGCGCATACGCATGTACCTTAATAGAACAACACATACGTGAATTTAATCGCATACTCTGCTCGTTAATACATAACTCGATGTCGACGCGACGACGTCGACGACGACGACGATGCAATATGGGGCTCGTTCTTGCATGCATGACACCTGTTAATAATCGTCGCGCGATCTCTGACGTTGACCGCGTGCGGGGGCAAGACTTTTTAAATTAAAAATCATATCTATATACATATACTTATACGAACACATTGTACCAGCAGAGAGTACAGTGACGCGCGTAATATCATTTGGCGCGACAGACATTCAATTTTGTGAGATGAGTACGAGCGCCACACATCGCGCCAGTCCCCAGCAAATATACAATAGCTCGTACGTATTATGTCTTCGTATTATTAAATATATACGTTCCATCCAAACCCAACACACACATTTCGAAAGAATTTTCCATTCTCCCACAAGCCCCGCGTCGTCATTGTCAACGCCAGAACCGAAAGCAGCATTAGTTTCGATACACAAAAACAAATGTCTCTCCTATACAATGTTACACGCAGACGCATTTTGTGAGAGTATCTCATACCCAAACCGCTACACATCGCTCTACCATTACCATCTCAAATAACTCGTAAATTAAACCCCTTTCAAAAAAACTCCAAATGCACAACTGTTATCTTATCTCCCCTCTTCCTGTTTCTCGCTCCTTAGATTATGTCAGCGTTTTCGTGTATTTGATATTTCGACTCCAGCCACATATGCCCCAGATATTTTAATCCACGAGACATATTAATCTTCACTTCGATGCAGCACTTTAACGGATGTATGTCTGTTGAGGAAGGTGTCTCCACACAACAATGTTGCCATGTTGAAAGTATAGGAAAATTCGAAATTATTAGAATTCGATTAAATTTGATGAGCATACTCTTTTGTATTAAATATGAATATACACATTTTTTAAGATTTTTCTGCTACATAGTTTTCGAGTAATCGAACACTAGAGTTTGCATGCATAAGCATAGGATTCAGATATATATATAGGTATATATTTTGCATATTGAAAACTCAAATTATTCGAAAACTGTGGGGACGAAAAATAGAACAAAAATTGTGTCATCGTATTTGATGCTGAAGAATATTATCGCAAAATTTGATTAAATTCTTATCATATTGTCGTACGTAGCCAACCTCCTTAACTGTCGTCATGTTCTTACCGATTTATGGACCGCCCAAACGGTCTATACCAGGCCGGAACCTTTATTTTCCACCGCTAGATGGCTCGTCGTCGAGCCACTCGCGCGAACGATACATCGCTTTAACACCTGCCAATCACTCCCATTTTTTATCGCTTTTCAAGGTCGTTTCTAATTATACGGAATTAAGTTGACTTTGATTATTTTTCCGATTGAGGAAAAACGTGCTAACGCCGCGTTACCCTCCTTCGAAAGTTTGTGTATTCTTATAGCTCATCTGCTCCAACTGAGAGTGTAGGTGGACGAAGTATCGGAGATAAAACGACCAAGAAACGCCGGATGTCTCGTAACTGGTGTAATTAATTAAAGTCTCGTCTATGTTCCTCTCGCGCATTATTTTCTGCGCTTGCGGTACTTGATTGTATGCAATTAGATGGACCATTCCTATCGTGCAATTACAAATACAATTGCTTCCTATCCATCCGGTTCAAGACCGGGACAAACGAGTTACATATTCGTATATGTTTACCGTCGTTTTACCTTCAATTTTCGATGGTCTACATTTTTACTCCATCGAACAAAAAAAAAATACAAAAATCATGCATTTTTCGCAGAAAAAACCATTTTTTACCATCACGAATGTCGATTTCCCAATAATTCGGTCGTCGGTACATTTCGCGATAGTTTCGCTGACCGCGAAACTGTTTTTCGCTCAATTCAATGAGTTGAACGCTCTTTTGTGCTCATCAGTAAATCTCGTAACTTATCTCGAAACTCGTGGCTGCGTGGGCTCGACAAAATCTTACGAATGCAAATATGGAGAATGGATCCACATTGGGCGGAGAAAAAGGGCGACGATAAAATGAAGCGCGAACTTTACTTTCCACACGTTTTCGAAAAAAATTTCACTGATTCGAGGATTTTTGGAAAATAATAAAAAAAGGCTTATGGTTTTTTTGTGGAAAAAAGTCTGTATCGAGGATTCGCAATTGCATTTGTCAAAACATAAATGATCTACAAGGCCGTAACTTACTGGTATTTGTTGAATATCTTCTCGATTTCGAGTTTGTATTCGGTGCTCCTCGTAGCCTGGTAACTTGAGGGTTTATTTCCGCGTCGAACTTAGTCGCCCGAAGAATGCAAATTCGTGTGTTTGTGTTGGTCGACCCGGCGGAGTTGGGGCGGAAGAAGAAGAGGAAGAAAAATCTCACGGAAGAGTGAACTTTGCAAAGAAACTTAGACGAAAAAAAGCAAACGAATGCTAAGAAAATTCGAGATTTCTTTCGCTTTTTTTCTTTGAGTAAGTTTAGTACTCGTGGCTGCAGCTGCTTGCTCTCGTAGCTGCGGGAAACCGCCGTTCTGCCAGCGTGTCGCGGATTAGTTACTTTATCGCCTTCTCTCTCTCTCTCTCTCTCTCTCTCTCCAGCTTCCTCCATCAATCATGTGCTTGAATTTGTTTCGAAGATCGCAGGAACATCAAACAGTCGGAGAGAAAATCCGATCGATTATCCGCACGCAAGTCTTTTGACAATTTTTCTCTTTTCCTTCCGGAAGTGGAGCCAAAATTTGTGCACTTTTTGGTCTCGCCTCAAATTTGATGCACAAATTCGATTGGAAAATAAATGAAGAGGATGATTGGCGGATTTTCTGGCTTGACCCAGTCGCGTTTTTCTTTGCTCGTGTCTCTTTCTCGCTTTCGAAGTGAAACATGATTTATTCAAGTCTCGAATAGTGAGAGAGACACATGGATCAAGGGACGAAACGAATGACAGAGATGGATAAGATCCGGCGTCGAAGGACGAGGGCGTATTTTGCGTAATCCCGATGTTCTGATGAAAACTAAGTTGTTCAAGAGGAAAAGAGAGATCGGGCACAGTTGGTACGACCTCGGTCTCGTAATTCTTCGAGTTCTGTTCGCGCGCTTTTATTTCCTCACCTCTTTGCCCTCAGCCTGTGCAGGGGGAACGAATGAGCGAGACAAAAAACAAACGGTCGGAGGGACAAAAAATAGGGGGAGAAAGAGGGAATAAATCGCATTTCGTCGCGGTATGCAGATTTCGCTTAGTCACGATAGTCGTAAGCTCATAAGAGCTTTTCCCGATCGAGCAACGAGTCTTGTTCACGTCCGGGCATTATTCGACTCGGCTCTTTTGAAAGACTGCGGTTCATTATCTCTGCGAGACTCTCGATGGACGAAAATATTTTGCAATTCCTTGCAGCGCACTCGCGAGTATTTACCAATAATTCATACGACCCTCGGTCAACACACTGGGTCATTTTGACCCGGATCGATTATTGTGATTCCGGAGTGTCTTATTTCTGATGAAAATGAGTCAATTGACTCGTTCGAATAAATCCCGATTGATATTCCCGAAAAAATAAATCGCCGGGTCAAATTGACCCAGTTTGTCAATGCAAAGGCCAAGTAGCAAGCGAACTAGCTCGATACATTCCCACAACATTGAAATGCAATCAGCAGTCATAATTCTAGTCACTATAATTACTTACAAATTTTCGAACAAAATCAAACGTCGTCGCGCTCGTTTGGCGAAACTTTGCTCGTAAGTTGATTAAATTGTCAAAGTCGGTAAAAATGAAAATGTTTCAATGGCAGAAGAGTAGCGCAAGGTGCTTCGTAGCTTATTATTGTTTATGTAATGTTTACGTAACGCCCACGCGTACCAGCGCGCAAGTAGCTACGGTTACGGTTGCGCGAATCTACCGTCATCGTTCGAGCTACTGCAACACACGGTTTCTCTGTGTTCGAACTGGCCACATTTTCCACCGCGATAATACGTGAACGAGGACATTCCGGTGTCATAGACTTTCAATGACACACGTGGCGGGTATCCCCGGAATTTTTATCATTTTTTTTTTCGTTCATAAGAATACGTTCATCTCGATTATTTGACACGAATCAGTCGTTGCATTGGCGATCCTTTTATCTATTTCATCCTTCGCTAAATATACGGTCAAGATCATTCCACACTGAGAAAACGATTGATTTATATGTACCAGGATTAGTTGACTGCTAACAAATGCAAAGTTGGATACGGCGAAATAAATATTTTTCAACACTTAACGAATCATTTATTTGAGCCTCTCGCGATTGTCTGAAATGAACATTTGTTGATAGTTAATTAATGAATCATTCGATAAAACGTGACCTTTGTTGATAGAAAATGACTTTGAGGACCATAAACATCTACTGAGTTAAGGGAAATAAAAGCGATCGAACAAATCATTATTTTCAAGGAAATGCTGTGCCTATGAAATTTGATCGTGATAACAAAGACATTTTTTGACCATTAACAACATTTTTTAAAAGTTAATGAATGTTTGAAAAAAATTACCAACTAAATATATTTTTTTTATTATAAATAAACTGTTTTCTCAGTGCATCAAGTCAATTACCAAATCAATCTAATTAAGAGAACATGAATGAAACAATAATACAGTGGAAACATTAATGAGTGATTTAATGATTGGCAAACCTGTTGAAATGCCATGAGTCATTGATACGAGCGTGTATTCATGTCGCGGAATATTTCGAATGAATCGGTATCGTGTCGTTAATCTCGTCCTCTCTCTCTTGCTCTCTTCCATTGAAGTCCTCGATAGCTAACGTAGCGGCAAACGCCGCGGGTCATTGAGACGCTTTATCTCGGAAATTCCCTGTGCCCGTGGAATTCCATGCTTCTCGAGGAATTCCATTATCTGCTTAAGAGCCAACGGCTGTATGATTTTTCGATAATCATTAACTTTCCCTGATCATGACGATCCTTAGGTTTTCAAGTGAAATCCTCGTTCCCTTTGTTTGCATAGAAATCGTAGTAATTATTGATCAACAACAATACGCGCGCTCGACGTTGGAAATAGTTTGTAAACGCGTTTTCGTTCTGCAACGACGAGCCTTGCTGTTTTTTTTTTTTTTTTTTTCACATTTTGCAATTCTGCGTTAATTAGGCTTTTTTACTCCGTTTTTTTTTCTCGACGTGCTCTGAAAAAATTCTTTCTCAAGGTTATGCGGAATGTCACAGAAAACGGTCGACAGGATTTTCTCTCCTCATTCCTCGTAACTCCTCGTTGTGGATCATTTCGACATGCAATATTTTCATTTCCCGAGCGTATTATTTTATCGTTCTCGCAAATGCTCGTGCGGCGCGTCCTCGCAGAAATCTTGTGCAGGAAAATTTTCTCCGTATTGCGTGAGATCGATCAATTTCTATTAAATTCATTTCCTAGTAATCGTGTCTTTCCTGTCGACAATCATCCTGACGATTTGCACGTTTCTCTATTTCATGTTTTTCGATTAAGAATTTGCTCGAAATAAATTCGACGCGTTCGAGCAACTCCAAAAGATTCAATGAAAAAAAAAAAAACAAGAGTCCATTAATCCCCTGCTGGTTCGTATAACTGGAGAAACAAGGCTTTGGTATAGCAGCACATTGAGTCGGAGTGTTGGAGAGGAGCAAGGGAATCCTTGGAGAGAAGCAGGACTGGGCTGCTTCGGAGAATTCGAGGCTGGGTCGTCTATGATCCGGAAGTAATGACTCGGCGGGTGTTCTTCTTAGTAGTATTTCTCGTTTTGCTCTTTCCTCACGGCGCGAGTGAAATTCTCGGATTGTCTGCTGCGGCAAGAGAGAAAGCCCGAGGTAGAAAAGCAGAGAAGGCGGAATGTCGGCTACATTCCCTCTTTCCAGCAGTGCCAGCGCAGCCTCTCTGCTCCTGATGATGGCGGCGCAATGCTTCCCGGAGATTCTCCTGATCATCCGCGAAAGGCATGAACCGGAAGAGATCCGAAGGAACACGGAGAGAAAGAGAGAGAGAGAGAGAGAGAGAGAGAGAGAGAGAGAGAGAGAGAATGAGAGAGGGAAAGAGAAAGAGATACTGCGATATCTCTTCACTAGAGTTTCCGTGAATAATCGGCCAGCAGCCGTCCCGAAGGCATTGTGCAAGCTCCCGCTTTCCCGTTATACTCCCTCGCAAGCTCCCTTAACGCTCCTGCACTAACCGCCTCTGGAAACATAGCTGCTGTGCGTTCTATCCCCTACCGCGTTCTTCTAGTCAAAATCTTATATAGCTATGTAATATATAATATTTACATATGTATATATAGATATATAGATTCGTCATGTTTGCCGAGATCGCGGAGTGGCTCAAGGCGAACCGTGATTTAACGTCGCCGACGTCGCGTCGTTCAGGGAATTATTAACGACGCCATGTTCCTTCTCGACAAGACGCTTGTTCGAGACACTCGTCCAAGGGTTCGAGTGGTTCAGCAGAGACAATCTAGAGCGAGAAAGAAAATTACGAGGACCCTTGTAAGATTCTTGATAAATGGTCGTTAAGTCGCATCGACTCAATATGGCGTCCAAACATTCTTTCAACATTGTTGTTAAACGACATTAGAAGGTGCGAACAAAAATGCTGTCCGCATCGAAGAATCTGTCATTAAAAATGGCCCGGAAATTTTCTCGCTGTTCTTTCGGCAAACGAGAAGTCCCAATCATCGTTGCTACCATCGCGCGATTCAATGAGGAAAATGAAAAATATAACGAATCAGAGGACGCTGCTAATCGCACGGCCTAGAACGCACTTCAGCAAATCTAATCAACCGTGCCCCATTTTTATTGCGTTTTCATCGTTTTTTTCCTTCAAAAATCGTTTCGTCGATTACGCACCAATCAATGTCTATCTGCAATGAAGATCTTTCGGAATTTCCGAACTTCGATTACACGCGTTTCCCTCGAAATTCGAGATTTTGGCTTTGGCTTGTTTTAATAGTTTTTTTCCTGTTTTTTTATTCTTATCTCGAACAGGCGGAAGATCTGCTCGACGACATCCTGTCATTCGAAGCTGGCTCTCTGGGGGACGGCCTTAAGGAAGGCCATTCCGGTAGTCTCAGCAGCCTTCCAGATCTTCAGATTAAACCAGAGCCTCTTCTTCTTACCGATGCTGAGATTCATGCCCTTGCTAAGGATAGACAAAAGAAAGACAATCACAATATGAGTAAGTACGAAATATGTTAACAAAGAAAAAAATTAAATATTTTTCGTCACATTTTTCCAGGCTTCACAAAACTTTCAATTTTCCTGAGTCGTCGGCATCTTTCTCGTGGCTTTTCGCGTTATTAGTTTTCAAATTGCTTTCGTGTCGTGCCGACGAAATAAATTTCACCGTTTCAACGTCATTTTTATGTTGCTTTCACGGTTATTATTTTTTTTTCATAATTCGGAGACTGAGACAAGCAGATGCGAGGCATTTTTTCCTATGAAAATTTGCGAGAAAAGCTTCGGGTAGAATTTCGGGAACTCGACGAATTATTATCGTGATTAATAAGAAAAATTAAGGTCGACGTAAAACGTGGCATTTGCGAGGAGAATACACGCACAAAAGAGGGATAGAGAGAGAGAGAGAGGAGGAGACAGGGAACGAGAGTGGAAAGAGACGCGGTTTAGAATGAAATAGGAAATGGGCGCCAGGAGCGACAAAATAAAATAGTAATTTCGCTGAAGCATCTGGTCGGTTTTCTCGTTGCACACGCTTGACCCAGGCTCGATCTTGGGCATCGTTTCTTACACGAGAGCAAACACCATACATTGGCAAAACGAGGTGAGCTTTTTTACGCGAAGCAATCTTCCCTCCGTGGAAAGCTGGCACGCCCGATGTTTGTTGGTGCGGTTGGGTATTGGGATTCTTCAAAACCTCGGGACAGTCCTGCCAATGGTATTACCGTGGTCAGGTCTCGCTACCACGAGAGAGATCACTTTCAACCTACAGAATCGACGAAGAAAGAATTGAAAAAGAAAAAATATATCGAGAACGATTCCAGCTCACGTCTTTTACACGTGACCCACCATCCTACGTGAAATGCTTTTTATTTTTATTTCCCCTCCGCACCACTATACACTCTCTATACGTGTATATATTTATATCGAGAAATTATATACAGAAATGGCTGGCTATGGTGCGATCCACTTTCTTCACTGTCACTCAATCCCTCACGAAATTTTTCTTCCAAACTTTTATTTCTTTCGTATATTTTTTTTTTTTTTGCGAACATCGATAAAATTTACATTTTGCAAAGTCTCTCCATTAAATAAACAATAAAGAAATCTTATTGATTTGAAAAGAATGAACAAGTGTCAATGTAGAATTTATATTTTTGTAGGGAAAAATATATATTTTTTTTTCTTAGTATTGAATTGGAAAGTGTAATTATTGGTTAAACGATTTTTGGGGCAGTTTGAGAAACGAGGGAAAATCTGTTGGTGGTGATCGCAAGCAGAGTTTTAATTGGCATCGGCTGAGTTTCGTCTCATTGGGAAGGAAGGAAAAGAACGTGAAGGAATGTCCGAAAGAGACTAGGAGAGTATAAACATTCTTTTAGTAACGGTCGTAGATCGAAACAGTTGGCGTCTCTTGGAATTAACCATCGCAATCTAATCAGCTGGATCGGAACAAGTTTCCCCTTTTCTTCGCCCTCGTTGGATCGCGGAGGACGAAAGAAAAAGAGAGAGAGAAACTGAGAGGAGGAGCGAGTTTTCCCGCTACAAGAGAGAAACTTGGATTCCTTGAGGAGTTTCACGTGAGCAACTTTTCCTTGGCCGCGCCGCGTGTTCAACCCTCCCTTTTCGTGATTCCCCTAGACTTTACCAGTACATTTACTTTGGCAAATATATAAGAGCAAATATATATATGTATGTAGGTATTTCAGCAGCGAAAGTAAAAGAGACGAGGGAGAGGGAGAAGGAAGAGAATGACGGAGCGAGGATTGGATGCTCGGGGATCCCGTACCATTCCCAAATCGTTTCCAGTCCCGATTCCCCCTCCTCTCTTCACTCTCTTCGGTCCAAATTTCATTTTACGTTACTTCAATCAAAGTTATCGAGAAAAAGTCGAACTCTGAGTCTTGACTCTCTCTCTCTCTCTCTCTTTCTTTCTCTCCCTTCCTCTCTTCGTATCTCTTGACAAAATAAACCGAGGAGAAAGTATAGTCTCGAAAGGTGCACTTATAAACTTGCTCTTCTTACGGCACTTCTCCCCAAATCCCAAGGCAATACGAGACAACGAGATCCCACAAGAAATCGAAGAGCACAGAGCTTCGTGTTCAAGGATCATTGACTCAATGTCTGATTACGATGACGCCGAATCGGCATTAATAATTATCTGAAATTTGAAAAATGCATCATCTCGTTGTGGAAAACGCAGGAAGTGGTTGACAATTTTTTACTGTAAATTCCATTCAAATATGAAGAAATTTTTCATTTAATTTTTCTTCACTTTCGGTAAATTTCGATCACGAATTTTTGCTATTTTCTGCGCCTTCGATCGTTTTTTTCGTTCATTTTTCAATGCAGACTCGCTAAATCGAATATTTCTGGCATATTCGTGATTCACAAATTGCAGAATCAATCGAGCCTGAGATCCGCGAATGGAATAAATTTTCTATAACTGTATATTCCTCACACATATCGTCGCATCATGTTCTCTCTATCGTATCATCTCCCCTTCTCTTCATACCAGATTTGTCCGATGTTGAATATTATTGGAACCCGTTAATATCGTCGTTAATCAAGTCCGAAGAACGCTAATCCATGAACGGCCACTCGGTAATCCAGAAACGTTTGCAATATCCTTGCCTCTCCAGTCCACTTGATTCCAACACACACGTACTACAACCGGATCCAGTTTCCCGCACTTTCCAATTCTCGTGTTCATAAACTTCCATCTTTTTCACACTTATATCGCTTCAAGTTGAAATGTGTTCATTAATGTTGATCAGTAGGTCCTCCATTCGGACCCTATTATGGGCGATCTCGTCGCAAATCAAACAGAATACATAGCGATCAATTTTCATTTATTATTGTTCAAAATTCACCGAATTCATCGAACTAATTTCTCATCACATGATAATTCTTAGTTTTCGAACGTAAATATTCATTTGTCTACAAATCAATGAAATTGCTCATCGATTCGTTAATTGTCCCGTAATTAACTTCGAATCCTGATCTCATTAGCAACGCCCCACATCGAAGCTTCGACGTTGGAGTTTTAATTGAATAAAAAATGAACAAAAATTTTTTTAATTCAATCGGATGAATAAAAATTATAACCAAATTAAATTTTTTCTAAAAAAAAAACGTATCACCCACACAAATTACGAACAACCACGATGATTAAGAAATTGACAAATAAAAAAAATCGTATAAAAATTCATTTCTATTTGCCTCTATTTGTAGTTGTAATAAATCAATACAAATATAGCACATAATAAAATATCAACAACCATTCTCCTTATAAGTGTGGCTTTCTGTGGGTATATGTATATTAATGTAGCCTGCGGAAGATATTTCTCGAGATATCGAACATCGATCGAACAACAATAAATATTAATGCTTGAATAGTGATAAATGAGCAAGTCCTTGGAAATCGTAAATGCGTTTGTCGCTACTTTATTTATTTGTTGGTTCGTACCAATTGTATTACTGGCAAGAAATACGTGTGACGAATAGCAATGTTTACTGAGAAATATTTCTTGACCCAAAATTTCAACGTAAATTAAAAACTCGACGGTTACGGAATTTTTTTATCAGCATCTTCAACATTTCGCGTTTACATTATTACGAGAGATCATTTTTTTCTGCATTTTTTCTGCTCCATATCAATTTTTCCCTATTTGATTGATTTTTTCCATGAGAAAAAATCTCGAAGAGTATTTATTGTTGTTTTTTTGTTTCCAGCATTATCGAAACGAGTTTTTTCTATCGACCCAATGTTGCAAATAGTTGCAGTCATATTGTTGTAATTATTAGCGTCATTTTAATATTGAATGCAATTCATTATCATTCGTACACGAGTTCCGATGCAGTAGGCATTGTATAAGAGGTCGAACGATTTCTCGGGCATCCTTACCCTGGTTAGACCGTTTCTCGGCAACGACGATCGAGTCCTCGCACGTTTGCCTCGCGTGCTTGCCACTGATAACGAGAGGAAACAGCAAACTGACAAATGGGCTTCAGTTCCATAGTCTCGACCTTCTCTCTCTCTCTCTCTCTTCTCTCTCTCTCTCTCTCTCTCTCGCCCTCGCAGTGTAAAATCATAATTGTTACAGCGACGAGGAAAACACGACTTTTTCGTTTACAAAATAATTGTCTTCATCACTTCCTCGAAGTAATAAATTTATATGTTCGACTGCGTATCAACGACTCCCTCTTTGATAAGCTCCAGTGAAGATAAAATGAGATAACGAAAAGGAAAGGAAGCCATTGTAATTCATACTCAACTTTTTCACTGTCGTTCCAACATTAATAAATAAGGAATCGAAAATAAAAAGGATTTTCATGAAAACTTCTTGTTTCTTGAAAACTTTTCGTATCACAGATGCATCTCGTCACATTTTTTCGAAATTCTACCATTCGAACAGTCTCCGAATTGAGGAGGAGCAGATTGCACTTGGAAAATATTTAATTCTTTTTTTTCATTTTACAGTCGAAAGAAGAAGAAGATTCAACATAAATGACAGAATCAAAGAGCTTGGGACTCTCCTACCAAAAACTAACGATCCGTGAGTATTTTTTATCATCTCCCCATTAATATCGATTGTCTAATGGTTTTAATTTAATTTCCACCTCAACGTAATTAAGCGAATTGAACAATATATTGTTTTATCTCGAATTAATTTTTCTTTTGCGAATTATTGAAAACTTTGGTTTGGAAAAATTATTACAAAAGTGAGAAAATCGTTTCAAGGTTTATGGAATTTTTTCAAAGTGCATTCCATTGCATCATACGCGCATGGACAATGCAATTTTTTTACATTCATCCGTTCGTGGATGCAACAACTTGGATTGCATTTTTTTACGACGGAAAATTGTGAATCGAGTATTGCAAAGGGAAAATGAATAAAAAAGGTTTGTTGGTCTCGATTTTTTATGGGGATGAGCGATATTTGGTAGTAGAGAGTTGGAAGCTTTCGATCTCTAGAGTTTTACTAACGAGCCTGGACAGACAGATGCGGGATGAGTTCTCGTTACGAGAAGGAAAGACGTCGACGTCGTCGTCGTCGTTGGCCACCAGCATGTGGCCTGGTTCCCTCGTTGATCGACCATTTATCAATCTGCGTAGCAATCCATTAGTCAGTGTCTCTCACTAGAGGCTCAAAAACCGTTCCGTCGTGAACGTTCCATACCCTGTTCTCCTAATATACATATACGTAGAGCTTTTCGACCCCTGTCTCTTCTATGCGATTACTATATACCGAGACTCCGAAAAGTCTCGTTCAAGACTTACAAAGTGACCAAATCTCAGAATTTGGACGAATCTGTATAATTTTATGGTCTGACCGAGGAGAGGGAACAAATTTTCTGTAAAATCGTGTAAATCAGGAAAAATGGAGCAAAATTGAGGCATCGAAAAAAAAATTTCTTTAATTTTTCGCTTTTTGAATTTTTCTTCCTCATTCGAGTCGACGAACGACATCATTTGAATTCCGTTCTCCTCCTCATTAAAGAGACACGAAGAGTATTAAAATGCATAAAATCCAAATAAAAGAGAATTTGACGACATGGGGCTCTTGAGATTTTTTCTTGGAAGGCTCAACTGCGATAAGGATTGGCAATGGCTTTTCCACCGATGGGAATATTCACGAGGAGAATCTCCTGTGATCCTCGAGGGGTTGAGATGACGAATGCTCCTCGTAATAGGCTTTACACTCGTCACCTCTATCGCAAGAATGTCAGGACTCTCGTGAATCTTAAACGTGAAACGCGACGACGACGAGTCTCCTTGGCGAATCTGATCATACGGTGAAGAGGGTCGAGTCACGTAAAAACGATGAAAATAAAACTGTGACGCTACTCCTCTTATGACATTCGCAAATCTTGAACAAAGAACCGCTCAAATTATATTTGCGCGACCCTTTCTTCGCATTACGAAAAGCTCAACAAGCTTCTCCAATTCCCTATAATTCGAGCACTTTAAAATATAGGAAAAACACATACGCCACGTGTTTTCTGCCAAACTAAATCAAACAATAATTCACTAGAAAAAAAAGTTCCGTTCCATGAAATTTTCCAACGCAAGTTCGTAAAAAAAAAAGAAAAAAAAATTAGACCCCATTTTTTTTTGTCTCAGATATTACGAAATCGTGAGGGACGTCAGACCGAACAAAGGAACGATATTAAAGTCGTCGGTGGAATACATAAAGTTACTGAAGAATGAGATAATAAGGATGAAGCAGAGCGAGTCAAGGAACAAACATTTGGAGCACCAGAACCGTAGATTATTGTTACGCGTTCAGGAGCTCGAGCTGCAAGCCAAAAACCATGGACTCCCAATAACGGATTTCAATTGGGCCTCAACGTCAGTCGGTGTGGTAAATTCCTTTCCGAGAAGTAAACACGATAGACGGAAAATAAACGTGAGTAATGAGTAAATATAATGAGGAATGGCCAAAAGCTTTTATCTGGAATGCCCTCAATCCTTAAGTTTTTTTGGGAAATATAATTCTCCCGAGCAATTACAAAACCTGGTAAAACAGACGGTCCTGAAAAGAGAAAATAGCGCGGAAAGCGCTTTCAAGCCCTTTGTAGAGTCTGCACCGAAGTTGTTAGGCGGTTGTAAAGTTTTCTGTTTTCTGTCAACCACCAAGATCGTAACGTTGAAAATAATCGTTGGAGATAAAAGTCTGGCTGGATTCACCCTCTTTCAGTCTTCGTGTCCTCGGTTTTGTTTGCACTTCCTATACCACGAGTGAGCTCTTTCCTAGTTGGTGATTACAATAAATTTGTGCAAAGATATAAGGACTCCCTTGTTTCAAGGATTCACTGTCTAATGGGGTATATATTTATATATCGTAAGATATCGCAGTGTACGCAGCTAAACGAATAAAGAGAAAACGAAATTTCGAGGACTCCAGAAACACATGGAGAACGAATACTCCCTTGACGACACTTTCTTCATTATTTTTCCGTAATCTCATTCCCGAGCTTGTAACACATTATTTCAAGAACGCCCAGATAAACCGTCTGCTTGAAAAAGGCGTAAAAAAACAGGAGCATATCGTGGAAAGAATAAAAATGTATCTCCGCAATAGAAACGCCAAGCAGGCAATCCGTCCCCTTATTTTTCTTTCTCTTTATCTATCGTTGATTGCTGGGAATTCTCTTAGTGGATTCGTCTCTTTCTATAGGCAGTAGTCCGCTGTTTTCCGGTGTTTTGGGAAAATAAGAGGTGCGTGATAACTTTCTGGATTCGGGATAAGTTGGACCCTATTTTATTGGAGATTCGGAGACAGGGAGCAATTGCCTTACGCTTTAGTTCAATCGTGTGCACTGGCCCAAGCTCCAACCAGTACAATCGAAGCAAAACCCACAGAGGCTTCCTTAGATCCGATTTTGTTGAATTTATCGCAACAGAAAATTTACTTTTCAACTGCTTTTCCAAAGCAATCTGGATCTTGGGTAATTCCTATGCAATTTTGAGACTGACACGGGTCGACGAGACAACCAACTCAAGCTATTCTATCTCCTGGTCATTTCTCTCATTTCCTCTCTCCTTCCGAATGACACATTGAACAGACCTTTTGAGCGAAGATGTGGCTGTTTCAGCAGATGCCGGATGTGGTCACCGAGGAAGCACTGAGCATGGCGCAGTTCGAGGACCTCATGGAGGACGACGCTGCTGGCCCGGTACATGGCGGTGATCCAATGCTGTCGTCTCCACACCTACCACCGTTGAGCCCACCAGCTCCGGCTTGTCATCATCCCTT
This sequence comes from Campopleginae sp. 14b, assembly GCA_030522525.1. Taxonomy (NCBI): domain Eukaryota; kingdom Metazoa; phylum Arthropoda; class Insecta; order Hymenoptera; family Ichneumonidae; species Campopleginae sp. 14b. Next base: position 82,283 of record JAPYYS010000218.1, read on the forward strand.
GCCTGACGAGGATACCCTCGGTAGTTTAGCTCTCACTACCTCCAATTCTTCCACCTCCGACATGGACATAGTCGCGTAGCCACGAGCATTCCCTCCTTTCTACCAACCATAAGGAGGAACATTTCACGCCTTTTTCGTCTTCCCCTAAATCATCCCTTTCCCTAAATCCCTTCATATATGTATCCCTATGATCGAGAGCTTCTTTAAACTGCAGTTGAACGATGACCAAGCCAATGAGGACGTTGGTCAAGAGGAACTATGACCGGAGGGGAGTTTTAGGAAGGAAATGGGTCAGGGGTGGGTCCAGGGAAGAGCTGAAGATCATTAGAAGAGAAGGAAGGTGCTGATTTTCGGCGAATACTCCACCATCGCAAAAGGCAATCCTAATAATACCAAATAGTTGAGTTTACGAGCTCGCGCGAGAGTTAAGAAACGAAACGTCTAGAATTCTATTGGTGGGTGATAAAACGAAGGATCGTTACGACAGACAGATTGAAGCGATTGTCGATATGATTGGAACGTAATCGGAACGACATCGAGATTCTCCCTCAGGACTCGGAGAAGCTTCCAAGCGTGTTGGCATCGGCCTCCTGTAGGCTCTGTCATACAAGGCCAGAGAACGAGTTAGGCTTCCCTGGGAATACTTGCCGAGATAGAAAATCGTCTGACGGAGAATTGGATCGAGGATATATGCTCCAGAAGATACCAGACGTCGAGAGGTACTCGTGACGGAACTCGGCAGAATCGAGTGTACACTACGCTCAGATGACCAAGTACCTTCAAGGGTACACGTGGCTGGTAAGGGAGTGGTCGACTCGTACATTCTCGATGATTGGACTTCTCCCATCGAGACATTCTCTTCAACGCTTTTCTCATACCGAACGAAAAAACAAACCTCTTCTTTTTCCTTCCACGATATTTTCCATCGGACACCAACCACTCGTTGGTTCTCCCCGCCGCTCATGTCCAGTACACCATGTTCCGTCCTCTCTCTCTCTCTCTCTCTCTTCCTTCTGCTGGGATTCGCCGAGACACCGGATCGACCGCTCTCCAAGTGAACAGGAAAAACAACCGAACAAACACAAACACTCGGAATCTTCAAGAGCCTCGTGGGCTCAATCATCTCAGCTGAGGAGAATCACTTTATGTTTTCTTCTTCTTGGCTTCCAACCACGAGCTTCCTTGATTCTCACGCCGTCCGACAAGCCACATCGCGAATCGTCTTCGTTGCAGCTTTTGCTTGCTCCTCGCCTTTCCAGCTGTCACATCAAACCCCAGCCAATTAGACCTCGAATCTGATCGACTGCAACTACTTTCGGCAACACTAGGTCAAGGTCTTCCGGACAATTATCGTCCTACCAGAGTTTATTGTCTCCTGAGGAAAATCACTCGGTACGCGCCATGTAAATATTAAATAAAACGCTCGTACCACAAACTATGCTTGTTCCTCGAGCCTTCTGGCTCCCGACGAGTCGAGGCAACACGAGTACCTGTACGTCTCCGGATCATAGCTCCGGCCATTCGAGCGAATATTAAGAGATTCTCTCTTCGACGATAACGCCAGAGAGCGAAGGAATCGCGAGTTCATTATTCCTCCACGGACTAGCACAAAATTTTATTTGAACGCAAAAAACCTCGATGCCAAACTAACGATTTTTTCTACAACCTTCGGGATCGATTCTTCGCTATACTTTTTACCAGTTTCTTAAATCACGAAAAAAAAGTCTGTCCCCGGGACCAAATTTTGGGAAGAAAACTGAAAACATTCACGGAAAAATCATCGGCCTCCTCGATTTCATATTTTTGTTTAGAAATTCGTTGAAATGTCGTTCTCCCCAAATCGAAGGCAGTAAAAAATATCAAGTTGATTGAAGTTTCTCGAACTCTGAGTTGCTTTTACTCCGAATGCTTGATGGGTATTAATTGCTGCAAATCCTCTGCAAATATGATCACGTTCTAGAACACTGACACATTGTGATCCTCGAATCTACACATGCGTGTGCGTATAAAACGTACAAATTTATGCGAAACTGCTTGCGATAAATGCGACGAATTCCGACAGTCGTAAATGTTATTAGAGTTGTCAGATGTTCATTGAGAGTTGGAGAAAAATTCCGAGGCAAAAAGTGATTGAAAAAATAGAGTAAAAGGAACGGAGGATTTTCCTTCCGGAAATTGATGGAATTACGAATTCGGGAAATTTGAAGTTTGGCGTGAGAAAATTTCAAGGTCACGGGAGCGATAACATTCGACGTTCTGCGATTTTACGACGAGGATAGAAAAAAGTTTACAGGCAAATGATTGATCGATCGAAAAAGTGACATAATCGGTGGAGGAAATGACCAAACGAAGTTGCCACGAATACGTGGCAAGTTTGATGGAGGAGTGTTGATCAAGATAAGAGTCCTCGTCGGGATGACCTCGAGTCTTAATCAAAACGTTAGAAAATGATTTTCATAGACAATCGGGAGAGAGAAGTTGGCTCGTTCGAAATGTATGTGTGTGGGTATGTGTGTTGTTTCGATGAGCGACAAACGGTCCGATTAATACGACTCGTTTGGGGAACGATGAGCACAATGAGCGATGAACGTTTATTTATTGTTCTCTTTCTCTCTCTCTCTCTCCCTC
>JAPYYS010000218.1:84984-165241 GCA_030522525.1 Campopleginae sp. 14b
TCTCTCTCTCTCTCTCTCTCTCTCTCTCTCTCTCTCTCTCTCTCTCTCTCTCTCTCTCTCTCTCTCTCTCTCTCTCTCTCTCTCTCTCTCTCTTTCGACGATGAAGAACTTTTTGTCGGCGAATGCACTGGCGAGGAGAATCAAGAGAGAAAACAAAAAGAGAAGGAGCGAGAGAGAGAGAGAAAAGGGGACACCATGAGTGTAATTTAAATTAATAATTTACACGCGTGCCTGCGATGTGTACGCGTCGGTTAGTGACTCGTGGAACGAGGCCGATTACGCGTATCCATGCTAAACTCGTCGACCATTCTTCCATGTTTTTTCTTCGTATTTTCTATTTTTTTTTTCACTCCCTCCTGCACCAACTCTCTCGCATTCTTTCTCTCTCTCCCCCCACCCTCTCTGTCTTTTTAGACTGGTTTTTTTCCTCGCCGAATAGAGCTCGTACTTGGCCCAAGTGCATGGGCTATATATTTAAAAAAACGTTTACGGCCGTGGAAGCCAAACGACGTCATACATTAACTCGCACGATAATCCAATTCCGCGAGCGTCTCTCGTATTCGCTCGACTCCTACACACACACGCACACACATTTATTTTCGAAAATAGAACACTGTGGAAATGCAGTGAAAGCAAACAGTCGTTTTGTCGTGAAATATTCGCTATTTGAGGGCATTAAAAACATAAACAAACGAACCAACGTTATGTCGATTATTCTAATATTTTTTACGGTCGTTTAAACATCAAGACAAAAATACGGGTATTCGAATAACAAGATTGAGAAAATTCATATGTTTTTTCTTCATCCTCTTCGAATTTAATCGACATTCGCATCAAACTCCATTATTTTCTTATCCTGGCCAACTATTGCCGTGGAGTCGAATATGAATTTTGCACTTTGCCCCCTTTTGCCTTGTCAACTAAAATTTGTGGTGCAACGAGCGTGACGTGAATAAGTGAAATGGTACGCCAACCTGAGCCACGAACGATTGCGAAAAAAAAACGATTTATATATATTCGACGCATAGAATAGGGAAAATATATTTTTTAAGTATTTTACACTCAAGAACCGAGTGAATGTCAACGAAAATTGTTACACCATTTGTGCCTCTTTTATAGATTTATTTTTTTTCATTGCGATTAATCGCGAGCGATCGGGTTGACGAAAAATCGTAATGGATGAACGAAACTCAGTTTTCACATCGAATTTCCAGTTTTTTATCCAACGTCATTTATGTTTTGAGGATAAAGTCGTTTTTCAATTATTTTCAAATCGCTTTTCGAACAATTTGGTTTTTTTTTTCAATTCCCTCATCGAAATCACCGAAAAACTAAAAGGCTGTGGAAAATAAACTTATTCCTCGGGGATCGTTACCAGAAAGATATCGTGAGTTTTTATTTCGTCCGAGAACCTTTTCCCATGATCCATTTTTTTTAAAACATACTTTGGCCTTTTTTTCGTCTTTATAGATGGAAACATCGAAAAAGTGGAGTCTGCGCTGAAGAAATCGAGAGAAAATGTGATAATTCGTATCGAAATTCGATTGCATCGATTCGCTAATTGAGAATGAATGTTGAGCGAATTGAAAAGTGGGCTGGGTCAGCCTCTAAGTGGGATCATATGGAATCTTATTATTTTTAAAGGAGCACGTGCATCGTGACCTCTTTTTTAGAGGAAAATCTGCTCTACGCTCAAGCCCCCGGTCTGATACACATAATAGTTGCTCCACTTTCACGTTCCCACGAATCCCATCCTCTTTCTAGTTCTCTCGGTCTCTCGAAAAATATTTTTTTACTATTTCCCCTCGGAGTATGCGGCTGCTTTTTACCATAATCCCTTCTTTCAACGGTAACGAGCGATCACGAGGGAAGGAAATGCAATTTGCCGTATCGCCGGACCGAAATGGCTCTCCCGGGCGAGTTCAACCCATCGCCAGCCTCTGCTCATGGTTTTGGCTCTGGTCATGGCTAGCCTCGGTCACGTTTACCCATATGGGCGGACTTTTCATACTCCCTATTATATTCCCGATACATTTTCTAACCATACACGAAAGCTTGACCAAAAAATACTCGTTGGCAATTTTTTTATCCTGGCTCGAAGTCTCATCGAGGGATTATTCTATGTACAGAGCGTAAGTGATCAAAGATAAGTGACTGGAAGTTCGATATTTCGATAATAATTAAATATTTCGTAATTTTATTGTAAATTTAATTTAATTGACCCGAAGAATTGAATTTATCACAACGAAAACCTTAATCAAATTTCATTATGATCCTAAAATCATTGAAAATAGTCGAACAATAAAAATGTTTCTGTTTTTTTGTTGGTCAATTGTATCTTATCGCTCAGCGGAAATAGCAAGTTTGCTTGGTTATAATACCGTTCCTGTATTATGATCGAAAGACGTTTTCCGTGATTATCCGAAGCCGAGATTGCGTCTACTTCATAAACGATTCTCGGTCGTCCCTGCTGGAGGTTCTGGGTCAGAAATTGATGTGTATAGCAAGAGTTTAGCATTGAGTACACAGTTTCCTCAAGCTTCTCTATTAATACGTGCACTCCCGCTCGGGTTGCAACGAGCTCCTGTGGCTATTAACCGCTCGAGACCCTCAGGGATTTTCAGGGATGTCGAAGAGAGACCATTTTGCCCGAGCCACTGACTCGGGAATTATTTGGCTATACTCGTCGACCTACGAACCATATGTGAAGAAGTACAGTCAATTACACACTCACTTGCTACTGATAATTATACAAGCCAACTCATCAACCAACCAATCCATCATGAATTTTCATTTTCAACCATTTTCCAAGAAATATATTCGTATCCAAGAAATATATTGAAATACCGCGTCTACTCAAGAATTATTAAAAAATCTCTGCCCTTAATGACGCAACGAAATTTTAGTCGCTATAGATCGACAAATAACAGATTTTTCTGCGTGTAATCCAGTTCCCTCTCTCTCTCTCCCTCTCCGCATGACTTTTTGTGGCCTCGCGAAGCTTGAAGTAAGTGCGAAAATGCAAATTTCAACGCGAGTGATGAAAAAACTAAAGCTTTCTTTTCTGCAAACTCCAAGGGCCTTTTTCAAGCTCGTTAAAATCAGGTAAACGAATGGAAACATTTTAAAACAGTTCTGCGTATGCAACTCTAACTAATTATTCATTTGTTGGGTTTTCGCTTCGACAATTAATTGCGAAATGAATTTCAAGCAAGTACTGGCGAGGTCACACGATAATTAAAGTTCGTACACTAACTGCTAGTATTTTAGAATCTCATTCCAATTTTATCATATTTGTATGAATGCAAATTTTTCGTTGCGGCTGATATAATGAAGCACGAGACCGACCGAGTTCAACGAGAAAAAGTTTTATATCCCGGAAAGAAGGAAAAATCAAGGTATTCAATTATCATTTCACTAATGGGTCCGAGCAATTAAAAAATAAATAAATCGTAACACGTGTAAATTGAGAGAAAAACATAAATGGAACATGCTAATTAAATTTATCGAAGAATAGTCGCAACTTTTGTGAGATCGCGGTAGAGCAGAGCGCGATCGAGTTGTCATTCCATTCTTATTATGTAGCAACTGTTATGGCCGAGGCTGCTCTGTCTTTTCGAACAAAAACGGAGATGAAAAAGTTTCCAGTTTACTCAAGTCTGTTCGGTTCGCATAATTATTATAAAAGATTTATTTACGCTCTATCTAAAAAAGAAATTTAAGCGTTGTTTCATTTTCTTTTTGTTTCTTTTTGACTCGCTTCGTGGTGCATATTTTTCATAATCAATAAAGGAAAATTCTGTCACTTTTTTCATGACTTCGGCGATGTAATCACAAATTAAATTATTCAATCTTCGTTTATCGATCGAATGAGAACTCTCGAAGAAACTCAAGTTTATTTATAAAGGGAGGTTTGAAAAAAAAAAAAAAAAAAAACACCAACTACCCTGACATTTTTCTCGCACGGACCTTAACTATTTTTTCACCCTGCTGTACTTATTCCACTGGCATGCTTTACTGGTTTCTGTACACCTAGGAGCATCGCTTTTCCTCTCTTTGTCTCTGTTCGTCTCCCACGCGAATTCGTCCATTCCTCTCGATCCCGCAGCCCATTCGGTCGTCGCACTTTTCCTCGAGCGATGCCCCATCCTCCGACAATCCGACACCTAACCCCGGGCGTATAATGGATCGCTTCAATTTACTCGTGAACCCCGTGGGCTCTCACACACGTTTTACTCCAACGACACCCTCCCTCACACCTTGCCTCTCTATACTACGTGCACCAGTTTCTACTCCGCCGATTCTCCGCCACTCTTCCATCACTTCTCCAAAGAAAAAAAAATGAAAAATAATAAAATATTACAACGGAGCATCGTCTTACAAAAGATGGACGAAATTACAGAACAACCTTGGCTAAAATGTTGGCCGGAAATTAAAAAAATGCTCATTATTAAAAAACATTCAACTCGTACGAAAAAAAAAGTTAAGCATAAAAAATGCATCACTTTTTTTTTGTCATTCACATCGTGATTATGAATGAAATTTTTTTGTTGCTGCTTCCGAGAGTTATCCCCCATTTTTTATTTTTTCTAAAAAATCGTCGGAATAATCAGATTCGCAACGCACGCAATCGTAACCCAGTTTGATTGTCCTCAATTGCTGTTACATTTGCGAGAAATTGTTGGGATCAAGGAAAACGATGGTAAAAAAGTATAGGAGAAGAAAAGGGAGAATGGAAGATGCAAAATGGGATGTGGGACCTTAATGGGGTGCGCAAGCTTTGCTCTGCCAAGAAGATCCCTTCGGTCTTTCCCACGAGCTGTAAGAACCCTCTTGAGCGATACATATATCTTGTCCTACATCCTCGCAAACAGTATAGAGATATAAAAACATGTGTATGTGTATTTATATAAATAGCAACTATGATTGTATACAACATCTGAGCTTCTGGTAGGCGGGTTATAATATAGGGTAGGAAAATGGGATACGAGGGGGCAAAGGATTGGCAGCAAAGGCATATCCGCCCTGGAGTTGCCAGGAAAGTACAGAGCAGGCAAATAGACGTAACTCGTTGAAGCGCGGCCTGTTTTGCCAGGACGCGAGTGCCGGAATCTTGGTGAGTTCATTGCCACCTCTCGTTTTTCTGTCTGACTTTCTTCTCAGTGTGTGGCTCTCGTTCCCTGATGCTTTGCTTCTTCTTCCCTTCGGTGACAGAAAAGCCCGCTGGGCTCACTCATGGGTACATTCGCAAAAGCACATTTACACCAAGCTTTTACGTCTCTTACACGCCCGGGGGATGAACATAAAAATACGAGATAAAAGACTTCGAGAAGTATGAAACAAGAGTGGAAAAAAAAAAAGGAATCGGTTGAGGGTGCGGATGAGAGAGGGGGATGAAAAGAACACTAAAACGTGAAAATGAAGAAGCAAGAAAATCCTGTATGGATGAGCGGAGAGAAGACGGAAAGTTATAAGTGTAGAGGGTCCTTGGGTACTTTTCTTTACACGCTTGCACCTCTTCGCTTCTTCCTTATCCTCTTCTCTTCACTCGAAGAGTGTCAATATAGCCGGATATTGACGGCGGCCGAGAACGGCACGTGCTTTCAACTTTTCTTCATTCTCTTCTTGCTCACATTTCCTCTTGCCTCTTATTCTTTCTCTCTTATTTTTTGTCCTGCTTCTCGCTTCGTGTCGTTCGGTATCAAGGTATCAAGGCCCTTACGGTTCAGCGACGTGGGTCAAGGTATATACATCGAGTTACAACACCCGGAAGTATTCTTCCTCCACTTGTGACTCGAGTTTATCGTTTCGTCGAGATGCATCGCTCTTGAAAATTTAGACGTTCGAATAAAATTGAGAAGCACCATTTTGTACACGAGAAACAAAAAGTACGAGAGCAGCCGAGAACACAGTCCCACGTGGACGCTGTATTGCTCGTGGACCGGAAACGAAAAAGAGTGGAGGATATTGAAGGATAAAGGACTAAGGAAACGGGACAAAAATCGGCGTACCAGACGAGACGGAAAGATGACTTCCCACTCTCTCTCTCTCTCTCTCTCCATCTCGTTTTTCCTTAGTATCTCTTGATCCTTGATGGTTTCTCGTTCGAAACGAGGTATACTCGGTTATCGGCAAGAGAGGAAACAAAAGACGTGACTCCATTCCATCGTCCTCGTCTTGCTCGTCCTGCTCCTCGACGACGTCGTCGTACGACATCGAGGTAACGTCAAAATCGAGATATATAGGACGTGCTAGCCATTAAGCTCTCGAGCCTTGGAACGATGCAAAATGCCCCGGAGCGGCAACCATCCATTTTCCACGTGGCTTCATGAAAATTCTCCAAACTGTAAAGTCCGGATAGGTATACACCCACACACACGAGTACATCTAGCGAAATATTGGCTTCGCGATATAATTTGTCGTTCGGCCAAGGGACACAATCCAAAACATTCATAAAACATTTTAATTCAGTCTCCATCAAAAAACTTCGCTCCCTCCCCCCATTTTTCCATTTCTCTCCATTTAATATCACATCAGATCCAATTTTAAGTTGAAATAAGGGATTTCTGAAGCGACCATTCAAATAAGGCTCTCCGTGAATTATCCCTTGATTAACTTTTTTTTTTAAACTTTGTATAATATCCAGACGTTAATGATCAGAAGGAAGAATCGCATTATCATAATTGCTAGTGGTCTGTGGAGAAGTTTTAAGGATTTATCGAGATCGAAAGGATTCTGGGCGAGTGGGAGCGTGGCCCAGGAGGAATGAAAGGACGGGAAAAGGGGTATGTTCGATCCTCTATATAGGGATATCCTGGAAGCAAGGGGTAGTATAATAAATGAAAGGATTTATACGAACGATTTGTCTCATGGAATAGCTTCGTACACTTCTCGTATATATGTATATATATATCCATGTAAACCCCACTCTCTGCTCGCTTCTCACTAACGGCGACACTTATTTTAGCCATCGATGGTGAGGGTGTAATACACACAGGAACTCTCTCCTTCGGTTCTTGCGACGTTCAATGTAGAGCACGCGACGAATGACAAAAAATATGCACCTCAAAAATGAATTAACATTGAGTAATTGGCTATGCTTCGCTCGTTCATTTATACTGAAAAAAATCTTCGCTCGCGGTATGATAATTGAAGTAATCTTCTTAGTATTCTTCTAACTTTTTTTTAATCAATTGAATAATTAATTATATGAAGAACGGACTGGAAGTTTCGATGCATTGAAAAATTCGTATTTTCGAAAAGTTTTCGAATCTTGATGAGATCAAGAATTAAATGCACCGAGAAAACAGTTCATTTATAATAAAGAAGTATATTTAGTTGGTACTTTTACTCAAACATTCATTAACTGTGACAAAATTTGTTAATGCTCAAAAAATATCTTTGTTATCGCGATCAAATTTCATAGGCATAGCATTTCCTCGAAGATAATGATGATTTTTTCGATCGCTTTTATTTCCCTTAATTCATTTGCTATCAACAAAGATTATCTTTTTTATCGAATGATTCATTTATTAACTATTAACAAATGTTTATTTCAGACAAAATCGAGCGGCACAAATAAATGATTTATTAACTGTTTAAAAACATTTATTTCGCCCTGTCCAACTTTACATTTGTTAGCAGTTAACGAATCAGTGTGGTTTTGCAATTTATGGTAAAATCTCATGGGATGGAGTTGTAAATTATTAAAAAATTTGGTGGATAACGAGATTTTACGAGATTTCTCATGTGGATGGCGATTATTGAATAATGCGATTGAGAAAAGGGCTTAATTCAATTACTTGGATCTTTGGTGATGTTTCCGAGAAGTTTTGGTCTCGGTATGAAGGGAGTTTGGCGAATGGAATAGCTGAAGGATTGACATAAAACGCGGTAGAGTGAAGATATCGATCCGACGGGGATATTTATCGTCGTGAGGAGGGGGAAATGAGTCTCTGCATTACGAGGATGGCACACGTTGGAAGCGGAAGCTTGTACACGTTACTGGAGAATATCTGCCGAAATTTACCGAGCGTACGTAATAAATAAATGTTGATCGCGCCTTGCTTCCCCCGCAATTGCGATCTGCTGCCTTTTTTTTTGGCAATTTCCCTTTTTGGCGATCCTCTTCGATGTATTCCTTTCGCTCTTTTCGACTCGTTGCTCTTGTGCATTTTTCTCTTTCCATTCAATTGCAATCTCTTCGGCCTGGGACTCCCTAACCCTTTTTCTCGTTCCTCGTGTGCCTTCTCGTTTCATATCCTTCGTCCGGATTTATATGTTCGTTCCTAGCTATGCCCACATTCCGCTGGATGCTCCATATTCTCTCTTTTTCTTCGCCCTCCCTCGTACTCTCTGTCTGGCTTTCTCTCCGAGTCTCGTAACCGATATCTAGTCATAGACACGTACGAAAAGAGTGAGAAAACCCCTCGACTAGGTAGATATCGATTTCCTTCAGGCTTTCCTCACATCCTTGCAGGCACGACGGCGTGATTCGTCGGACGGATCGTTTCCGCCCTATTAACCGCAGCACCAACGTCTTCCGGGCCCCGCGTTTCTCGTTTGACTTCCGGTTCCAATCACCGAGGGAGCTTCCATTCCGCCTTCCCTCTTTCTCCTCGAGATCTCTTCTCCGCACTTCGCTCTTTCTGCTTTCCACTTTTTTCTTCCTTTTCATTTCCCATTCGTCCGTTTTTCACCCGTATATTTCTTCTCCACTCTCCGATTGGTAATGGATCTCCGATTCTGTACCTTCGCACGGTCTTATCACTTATCGTTATCGTAATCCGAGCGGTACCAAAAAAAACATGAAGTGTCGCGAGCTTTTGCGCAATTTGCTGACTTTTTTTTCTGTTTTTTTTTTCCGTGGTCTTCACTTCGTTATTTCATTGACGATCGTTGAGTATAGGCTAAAGTTTCCCTCTCGCGTCAGATGATCCGCGAACTTGACCAATAACGCGTGAGATTTTTTCGGCGCGTATACGAACGCGTTTCTCGCGCTTTCTTTCTGCCTTTCCGGCTTCGTATATAACGTGCGATTATACGGAGCGCTCTACGTTTTTTGTTTTCAACCGAAAAGCGCTCTCTCATTCGTCTCTCGTGAAAGCACCAGCCAGAAAGCTGTTTTTATTATGATTAACGAGAACGCAAGAGGAAAAGCAGGGCTTATGTTTTTTGTGGTAGTAACTGCGTTGCCTAGAATATTGTATACTTGTGGCTCAACTTGGCTGAAAATTTCACGTGTTTTTGTAAATCAGCCAGACGTATGTGTGTTTTGGTGTTAGGAAAAGTAAAGTTTTTTAATGCTCGTTTATGATCGGGCAAGTATACGAAGCTTCTCGGTCCGTAATTCCAAGACTGAGTTTGTCGAGATGAGACCTTAAGCAAGTGCTGTCCTCGTGCTGCGGGATTTCCGTTTGAATAATTTGTTTTTTTATTTATTGGAGCTTCGGGAACGGCGTTTTATATTATATCGAGAAAAAAGAATGAATTTTAAAAAACACACATCGCTCGGTACATAGACATGAAAGGGAATGATATGGGCTACGAGGAAAGGGAAAAATATATGCGAGGATTGTGGTTGACAAGCTGAGCTGGTGGAAACGGCGGGAGTCAGCCGACTTTTCTCCTTCATGGAGGTACCACTACGTAAAGTACATGCGGCAAGGAAAAGCGGACTAGTCGTTGCTACCAGAAGGAATGAAGAGAAGAAAGGAGATGGTAAGGATTCACGGTTGCATGGAGAGCTAGAAGGAAATAGACTCGCACTTTTCGCCAAGGCCTAAAAGAGAAAGGAAACGGGCCAAGAGAAGAAGAGAGAATGAGAGAGAGAGAGAGAGAGAGAGAGAGAGGGAGAGAGAGTGTGGCATGGGTGGTACTCTCTGGCTTGTGAAGTTAGTGCTGACATTAAAACCACGGAATGGACTTAACGACTCGTGGCGTGTCGGTGGCTGCGGCTGCCTAACCAAGCCAACCCTCCCAAGAGACAAAACCCTTCCCGTACTTCCATCTCATTCGCTTTCTTCTTTTTCTCTCAAACAGGAAGAAAACGAGCGAGAAACGTAAAGCAGCCGCGCACGATATAGTGCAGTCACCCTGGTCCTTCTCCATTTCTTCGATCCATCTCATCTCAGCCACTTCTTGCCCCTTTTATTTCTTGCATCTTTACGGCAACGCTTCCATTCACCCGGAAGGAACCTCATTTTCTCTGGCTCCTTCGAGCTCACCCCTGCTGCTCGCGATTGCTCTTCATACGTGTATACTATGTGAGAAACTTTTTATTTTCACTTTCCCCACAATCAAGATTACAACTCTGAATTCGGTTGATCACGTAAACTGACCGGAAAGCAATCCTCGCCGAAGCAGCAAAGCTGCAGCATCCATCGTCCAGAAATTCGAAACAAAACCCGAAATCCTTTTGGCAACAACCCACAAGGGTCCATAGAGATCCTTCAAGCCCCAAACTCAGTATCTTTTCATTTCAAATCTCGTCCATATCCAGAGTATTCTTCGGTCGAATATATCGATAATTCATGACAAAGAAACGAGTGAAAAGTTTTACGAGTTAAGTTTTGGAAGCACTTAATTTCAGTAGTTTAGAAGTTCACAGAGACTTGAGGAAATTTCGTCGAGTAAATAATTGCAACACGATATTGCACGTGTTTATCGAGTCTAATATAACGTCGTCTACAGCGATAAATCTTGCAAGTTTCCATAAATATCACAGGGAGTCTAACGGATATTGGATACTCGGTGTGATATAATATTCTTGACGTAATGTATATACCGATTATGTGTACACGATATACACACATGTATAAATCGATCCCATAGCGACGTGCAAATCCTTGGGGTTGGAGGGATCGTCGGAGGTCATATGCCTCGGAGTACCGGAGCTGAAGGAAGAACCATAGCAACGTTCCTTGGTTCGTCTATTGTTAGGGAAATACAATGAAGCTATGACAGTTCGATCGAGTCTCCTTCGCATAGAAAATAGAGCCGAGGCTTGTGTGACACAAATTCATCAAAATGCTGATGTGAGGAGCCTGACGGTCTGTCGTTGACATTCGCCAAGAGAAAGGGACAGAAAAAACCTCGATGAGTAATTCACACTTCAAGATCTATATCGCATCGATTCCTGTACACATATATTTCGCGCCCGCGTGTGTGTATGAATATATTTGTTTACAAGGCAAGAAGAGGCATAAAAGGAGGTTATCTCGGTCCTACCTCGGGAATACAATGGCGACGATATTAATATTCAAGAAGACTTGATACATGGACTCTGCTGCTGCTGCAAGAAGACGGCAGAGACTATAGAGAATGTGGGAGGATTCTCTGCTCACACATAACTGCGTGAGGTGGTGTAAGCGTCTAACCACCATGCCCTTTTAATATTCCATCGGCATTCGACGGATGGTAGTGAGGAAAAGGGAGCGAGACTCGTGTTCACGAAAGAATACGTGCTTGGAGGCTTTGCTGCAGCGAGAAAATCTGTCACTCGAGCTGACCATCGGAATATTTCATCCCTGACAACTGTAGCATTTAAAAATTCAACAACCGACTGCGAATACGGTCCAAGTGATAAAATTGTGAACGGGGATATGCGGGAACAGCCTGTTCTAAAGTAACAGCCTGTACTAAACATTGCAAAGGAACTTTTTTCCTTTTGCATCTTCGATCCCTCAATGCTTCCTTCCGTTTGCAGAAATATATAGAAATTCTGGATGAACATGCATACATAAATAATACGCCACTACGTTACATTAAATATAATGAGGTGACGGATGATACCCCATTAACGTGCATGAACGATGCTAATGTTACATTTGCAATTCATGATCCTAGACGTTCTAACGAGTGTGTCAGGGAAACGAGCGATGCTGCGGAGCGACCTACCGACCACCAACTACAAGGGCTTTGTGTGATCATCCGATATCCCCTACACATATATAGACGCGACTATTTCGTCTCCGATTTCAAGCCTTAGGAGATTAGACACCGAAAGTTTTTTTTGTTTTTAAATCCTCATCGATGCCCTAATTTCTCGCTCTTTAGAGCACATTCTTTTCATGGAGAAGTCTCAACGTTCGAAATTATTTTATCTACCATCCATAAAGTCTGAGCTTTTCGGGGCTTTCTCGACTGTCAGAAAGAATCATAGGAACAGTTACTCCGATGTCATCCGATCGGGTGAGTCCGATGGTTCGCTGAAAATTTAATAACGCGACGAGGAGGTGCTCAGAGGGTGCTCCAGAGACATGATTCATACATATTTTATGATTGTAAAAGCGTAGAAATTTTATGTTTGTACATGCTCATGTGTGTGTTTTATAAATATAGAAGAAGCACGTCAAATATAAATCAGGATGTTGTCACGTCTTGGAAATACTCGCTGAGAGCTTGGCCTGCAGATACAGATATGAGCTCGTTGATCAAAGCACTTTTACTCACTCCTTCTAGATTTTTCATACCGTCTTAGCTTTGCATCAAGTCTATTCCTTACTCGTGTAGAATTTTTGTTATTCTCAATCTTGTGTCTTTTATGAATGCACGTGCTGGCCAAATGGTCCATCAGAAGTTGGAATTTTCTCGTGATTTCTCTTCTACGCGATCTGGGACTTTTTATAAATATTTCAACGAGTACAATTTTCATACACGCCTCACGTTACATTCCCGGGGTCCGGATTAGCTAAAAAAACAAATTATTATTTTCTGGCCTTTCGTCTGGAAATAGAGTTCGATGTATTAGTGAATAATGTTCGTAAAATATTATTTGATAGCCGCGCATGCAGTTTAGTAGTTGTTGAAGCGTTTGAGTCAGAAATAGGACGATAAAGTTACGAAATTATCGCGAAATAATTAGACGCGGGGGGTGGAATACAAAACGAACCGGATGGGATTGGGAAAATGGGAGAAAAGTTGATCGCAGCTTGATTCAGTGGAAAGCTGTAAGTTACGGGGGTTCAGGAGGCTCGAAAAAAAAAAATAGAAAAAAAAAGAAAGACGAAAGTGTCGAAAGGCACATTGAAACTTTTCGTTTTGAAATTCACAGCAGAGTTAGCAACGAGTTAATCGAATCTTCGGAACAGCGTCACGCCTATTCGCTACCTTCTCCTCCTCTATACTTTCCCCCCCTATCTCCGTCTCTCTTTTGCTGCAAGGAAATTTTCGTTCGTGGGTGAAACTTTGCATGGGCCAACCACCAGTCCGATCTTCAAGTCAAAACTCAAACGAGCGGAGATGTTGAAAACTTTCGTCATGCTGTTTCATAGAGTCGCGTAGATTTATACCGATCAACGAATCGTAACAGTAAATTCACCGTGTCACACGTCCAAGTATAGTTTTGCGAATGTGAAAATTGAAAAGACGAATTTCCGCTGAAATTTCATTCAAAAGACATTAATTTTTTCTCAAATCTCCCATCCCCTGAACGGAAAGTAAAAAAAAAAAACGAACTGAAAATATTTTTGTATCGACCATGTACTTTATTTATTTGCCAGCACAAATAAAGTCAACGAGGGTGCAGGGAAGAAAGGGGGAAATGGCAACGAGCTCGGAAAACCTTGGCGAAGCGTGTAATGACGATATTTTTTTTCATTACATCGCGAACGAGATCTCGGCTTTTCATGCTTATTCATGGTGAAGCACTTTGCCTCGAGGTGGTTCATTGCTTCAAATGCTAAAGGTCGTGGTACACAACACTCTGACGTATATATTAAATACGCTCGTAATAATTCCACGCATTTTCTCGTGCTTTGCTCGTATTCACAAGAGCCACTTTCAACCTCATACTGCAGTACAGGGTAGTATGAATTTCCTAGCATCGCTTTATTTCCGCGTTCCATTCTTCTCAGCCTCTGGTTATACTTCAAGTGGATCCGAAGAATCGGGGAGAATAAGGATCCAATGGAAAGTCATAACAAATTAGGAGGTTCAAAGTTTCATCAACAATTAATAAAGCAATTTAAAAATTCCTTGATTACCTGTGATAATCGTCGAATCATTTGTTCACATTAAATGATCAATTTGATTGGAAACCTCAACGCACTCTTGACAATGATTTTACTTGAGAAAGATATAAACCGAAAAAGGATACAAAAAATTATCGGTTTTCCATTTTTGTTTGTTTTCACCGAGCCACTGCTCTATATAACGATCCCCTTTGGAAAGTAATCACCGAAATTTGGTGTGCCGCTTGATTTCACACATAGTGTACTTAATGCATGAGAGTCTTATTCCATACTCGAACTACTTTCTACATGTGGTACGAGGCTATGTTGCTGCACGTGTATGTGTGACGTGGAAGGAGTCTCTAGATCACCATAAATCTCGCGATCGCTCTGAGCCAGCCTCGTTAACCACGAGACTTGCTGCCGGGAAGCTTTTACGAGAGTAAGTTACGAGCAAAGTTCGTTTAACGATTGCACCTACTCTTTGGCTATGCATTTCTGTGCGAATGTGACCACCGACGCTTCATTTCACACGGTTAATGCAACTTCTATTCTGTGATTGTACACGAAACTGGACGATTACTATTTTGCCGGAGATGTGATGGCTCACACGAGTTCGGAATTAGTTGGTCGATAGAAAATCAAGCAACTCTACCCAATCGATCTTGCAACCACAATGATTATAGTTTTTCTTTACCATTCCAATAATGAATACGTGAATCGTGAGTTTCGGAGACACAAATTCGTCTCGAAAAAACGTCGCGATTCGACAAAGCCCCCAAAGAGGATTTTTACATCTCGTGGAATTCTAATTTCGCTACATACCGTTCGATTCATTCCTGTTGAAGTGAAAGTCGAGTGAGAAGCGTAGAGATGGGGGAGAGAGGCACGAGAGGAGGTAAAAGTTTGATATTGACAATGGTGAATCGAGGAATTTCGCAAAACTTTTACCCGATTGGGTTTATACGCGGGGCTGTGCGCACATCGAAATATATTGGGTGCTCGGTGTGGGGAAGCAGAGGACACGCGTGAGTGCATAGAGCAAAATGAGGAACGAAACAAAAAGCTCTTCTATGCGGCCACCAGACTGGTGTCCCCGATTGAGGCCGAATGGGAGACACTAACGAGTGGACGATGTTTCTCCCTCGCATATGGTATACAATATATACAAATATATACATGTATATATTCGTCTATCATATATACATGACGTCAAGCCAGGAATAGGTGCCATGGGAGGAAAACTGCGAGAGAGTATGAGATACCAGAATTCCCAGGCATTCGAAATTAAAAAACATAAAGAGTGCGAAAAAGTTTCATTGCGATACAGAGGCAACATTCTGTGTTCACCAGCTGCGCATCTCTATTTTCTCTACGTGCATCTCTCCTATACGCAATATGTAGATCCTTTAAATACAGTCACAAACTTTATATAAAGCGTTATCAAGCTCTGGATTCAAATTCCCCAAAATGTTCAACGAAACTGCCGTTCATTGGTCAATTTTCTTGATACGTGCCACCAACTATCGGTTCTCGAATTTTTAACAAATGCTGCGACGCAGAATCAATGTTCAAAATTTCATTGCTCGGATAACTTTTAATTAGACATCGTTTCATCGAGTCTCTATAGACAAAACCATACAGATTACGTTGTTTTCGCGGTTTTGGTATTTATAGAGAAGCATCCATTAGTAAAGAATGCAGAGAACATAGGAAAGAGGATATGAAGTGGCTGAGTGGGCGATAAAAGATGAAACGCAATGGTAAACTAAAGAAGAGTGAGAATCCATGTCTATCGATATAAAAAGCACCATCTTCTTCAGATCCGATAGGAAGTTCGATAGGAGAAGGCTTTTCCGAAGCTTGTAGGTAGAAAGCTTCTAAGAATGTATTACGTTACTCCTTATCCTCTCGCTTCTTTCGAATTGCCGAGCTCTCCTAGGCTATGGCAAGAGCAGCAGTCGAAGGTAATCGATTTCAACCACAGCAGCTGCCAAAAACGTCTGTCTCTCGCATTCTTAGACACAGTTTGCAACGCGGACCAGAATAATACACTTCTTTCGATAGATCGGACTGTTGGCCACTCGAGCTCAAAAAAATTATGGTGTTGGACATGAACGTTGAGAAACCAGCAAAAAACAAAAAAACCATACAAAAAGTGCTCATCGACGAAGATTCGTCAGATTCGAAGATTCGACATTTTTTTATTATTTTAATTCCCTGAAAATTCTTCCCTCGAGAATCCAGGACGAGATTTTATAATTTTGCATCCGTCAACTGTGGCTGCAGGAAAGGTCGACTTTGAGAGTCTCTCTGAGGTTTTTGACGTGGGACTCTCGTCCGAATCTTCGATGAGAATTCATTAAGGAGATTCATCGTACCCATGGTACGATTAAGAAAGGAGACAGTTTTTTTTTCTTTTGCTTTGGGTGCTGATTGAGGATTGAACGATTTCCTTGTGAGTATTCGGACGAAGCGAGAGGGCGAAATACTGTCTGAGCTCTCGTTGATGAGCAGAGAGAACTAAATATAAACGATACTTTTGTATATCTCAAGCCGAACGGTTTAAAAGCCGAGCACCGCCCAGCAGTATTCACATATTTATGTAGCAGTCGTAAGTAAAAGGCAATTGCACGGGTTTGATATTACGAAACTATTAGAGTTACAAACCCATAGGTTCTCCACTGGCAAAGGGTGAATCTGTGGTTGCCGAATAATTCTACAATTAAAGTGAAATTACGATCGAGTTTAGTGCCAGGCCGAAGGGGGAAAAGGAGGAAAAAGCAGAGGAAAAGCATTGAGGAATCAAGCTTAAGGAACGAATCTCTCGTAGTCGGTCCAAGATTACCCACTATCCTCTACAATATGGTAGTAGTTACGTGCCAGATGATCCTGAAGAATCTTCTTCCGACTTCCGTGAACCCGAGTAAGTTCTCCTCTTCATTCATCGCGCACAGCCAATTTCATTACTCCTTTCGGAAAGGCAAACGAGAGCATGTATCTGCAAATGGATATGACTATATTTAGCGAGAACTAATACAGCTTCCGGTGAATAGGGGTAGAATTTGGTGGAGCATAGGTTACTATTTCCAAGAGTACTAAGACTGAAATCTTTGTTGAAATTCTTTGGCCGGAATGAGGCGCCTCGTGCCACTGGGAATAACGTCGAGGAATTTAATTCATGGGACACGAATGACCTCGGCGATGAAAGACAACGAATTCACGAAGCAAAAGCACAAAGCAATATTTCTCTCTTGTAGATAATAGAATTTCTGACCTCAATGCAATAATGGAGGTCACTGTGGATCGGATTTTCAACAACGCTGAGACTTCGGAACAACAGACCAAACACTTTGCAAGGATCTTTCACTATAGTTGGCAGATTTTTAATTACAAAGGACTTTGGTAGCTTGGCAGTGTAATTATAAGCGTCAAGGGGTCGTTCCAGCAAGCATCGGAGGTTGAACGCAAACAGGAGCTGGGGTGAGGTGGCACGTAGCAATTTTTCTGGTAAACCGGAACACGCAAGCCTCGAGCAGCTCGTACACGATCGTAAGTGCAAACCCTACTGCAATTTGTTTTCTTCTTTTCGTTCGTTTTGTACACCGCTCTGTCGGAGTACCAGCGCGGCAGCCTTCATATCCCTTGGGCAACGCGTTATCGCTCCAATCCCGGCTGGAAACGTTTTTCCACCAAGACCCACAGACGCGTTCACCTGTACGTGAAACTGGGAGTCACCTTTATCCAACCTGAATGCTCATATGGCAAAATTCACGAGAATACAGGAGGGACCAACTCCGTCGAGGCATAAAATAAATTTAGTAAACACTGATGTTTCTTTGAGAGCTTTAGTGTGTCCCGTTCGAAAATTTATTAACGTTCACAAGTCTTGGGAATGAGAAAATAGTTTTCCTTCATTTTTTTCCCTCCTGGAGCGTCGTAAGGTAACAAAAAAAACGTTTCAAGCAAGAGGACGATTTTTTTGCATTGAAAATCAAGATGAATCCGGACTCAGAGTGTAATGAGAGGAAGACGAGTGGGATTGAGAAAGAGAATGAGAAGGAGGGGAGAAGCGCAGGCTCGGTAGGAAAGCAGGACGTGAACTCGAGCAGCCCAGCTCGCTGTTGTCAGAGTCTGATAGCTCCAGCGAGCTCACTTCAATAAATTAATCCCACGTGATTAATACGGGCTGGTAAGGCGAGGAGAGGGATGCAGGGGGTTGAAAAATAGTGGTGTTCGGGTCATTGTGGCTTAGGGCAAACGACAAGTTTTGTTGAAGATCGGAAGCCTTGAGAATGCGAAAATGAAAGTAAAAGGCGAATGAGAGAGAGAGAAAGAGCTGAATTTAGACTTCCAATTAAAAGTTGTCGCGGCGCGTTGGAAACGAGTCTGGCATCGTCTTTCTACCGCGAGAGACCGGGACATTGAGAGTAAGTCAGAGTGAGAGCCGTGTGTTTGGGACAGTCACTTAAAAAGCATCGATTCTTCGGAATAGCCGGCAAACGTTCTAGACGCTCCAGGCTGTAGCGATAGTTTCGAGAATGCAGATCAATATATGCTAAAACGGCCCCTTCAACAGCGAACAATGTAAAGCTGGATCTCCCCGGTCGTCTCGAGCACAAAAGCCATCGGAAAATCACAAGGCGAAATAGCTGCGAGATATTTATATTATCCCAACCGATCTACGACGACAACAACGTGCCCATGGATCAGCGGAAATCACTAGCACTGAAAATCGTAAATTTACGCATTGCAGATTTCTGCACTTCGGAAAAAACGATAGAAGGTCGTCTGGATGAAAAGACGAAGAGATCAAAGAATCTCGTATCCAACGCGCGGAATTCGTGCGGGGGATGACGATGAGGGCTGCAGGAGAGTAGAGTTGATGAGCACGAGGAGACGAGGCGAGGCTTCGATTTGATAAGACTAACGAGTGAAAGGCCGAGGAAAAGCAACGTTTGTGATTTTCCGGGGCTCTTCGAACATTCCTCGTGGATAAACGAAAAGAGATTGCGTCTACGCAGTCGCGGGGACGTGTCATTATCATATTTCTGTGACAAATGTTTCTCGTAGAAACGTTTAGACGGACTATCCGTGGCGTATCCATCGGAGTACGCGTACGGTTGGATTCTCGCAATGCTCTCGTAGCCCAGAAAATATATACGGACAGTTGAATCGTCGTTGGGAAGGTGCGTTTGGCCAATTATTCGTAGATTAATAGGAGGCTGATGAAAACGAGGGGTAGGGGGTTTGCAGGAGGTACGCGAACGTACATAGTGGAAGGAGGAAATAGGGGATGAGACAGGAAGAGAAAGAGGAGAGACGCGAACTCGACGAGGGCCGTTGCCACGGGATTGCGATTGACCATAAATGCCGACTATTCGCCAGCGCCCCATTAATCCCTCTGGCATTATTACGCACGATTGAAACGCGCTACCAGACCACTGTACGCTTCGGTTACCGAGATAGGAGGCTCCAGTGGCCCAATACAACCGGCCATCCGATATGCACATACACGACGACCGGTTACAACGATACGGTCCTGATCATAGTACCGAGTAACAAGAGAAAGAGAGAGAGAGAGAGAGAGACTGTGAGAGAAAGATTTCCGAAGAGAGGGACGAAGAGATGCGAAGAGATGGGCGGCTCGAGAGGTGAAGAGGGGGTTGGTACGAAATACAGCGTATGTAAATACGTCCGTTAGCTCGAAGGTAGGTACGTCATCGTCGAAAACCATGCTCGAACGAGCCAACTACGAGAATTGCGACGATGAGGTGTTCGATCTGCACACGACCGGACCTATATGAACACCCATTCCCAACCTTTAATCTCTCCGTCCCTCTACCTTTCTCTCTTCACCTCCTTCTAAAGGTATGAGCAACGATCCCCCGGATAAGCTTTGTTCAATTGATCATTGATCCATTTCCACCGAAACGAAGATATACACCAGCTTATAACGCAATTCGATGCATTATACCCCGTCAAATTGAGAATGAGATACATCGATCCTTGACGAATCTGTATGCATATGGATCGTTGCCATTTCTTGACATATATTACGATTTGACGTCGAGACGAACAACGATTCAATAAATAATTAAACATTTATCGAGGGTCTCGATTTTCTAATCATTAAAATCGATTCATACTCAACAAATTATTTTAAAAAAAAATGTTCACGATTATTTAGAGATAGAGTTTAGATATAGAGTCAATGACTCGTTAATGATTAATTAAAATCGTTAAGTATTGGAGAAAGGAATTCAATGCAGTAAACGATTCGATAGATTTATCAGAAAAATGTTCAAGGCAGGAAATGGTGGAATTGAGAAACAACGAAACTTTATGTGGTGCCTGCGTCAATTTACTTTCGTAACCAACCATCCCCGGCTCGAAGAAAATAAATGCGGAACTTAAAATCACAGAATATCCGAAAGGAATTTCGTTAATGTTGAAAATTCATAATTATGAGAAATTCTCAAATTCTGCCAAGATGAATATTCGCTTATTGACTTATGAGATGTGGTTGTACCACGTGATTCGCGGGATATGGAATCGCGCGGAGCTGTTGGCCTGTAATTCGAGATGTTTGAATACCAGATGTGCGCAGTAAGTTGCATATGTTGGAGAAACCCTAAATGCTAATAGCAAAAAGCGACAGGGTCTCTTACTCTCGTTGTGCGGAAGCGTGCTAGGTAGGTAATGAAACAGATTAATCAAGCAGTCAAATGGAGGTGGTGAACGTGAGAAGCAGCGAATGAGAGAGAAAGAGAAAGAGAGAAGCTGGCCCGAGTGAGTCGAATAAGGAAGTTGGAGATCGAGCAAGAGAGAAAATGCTAACGCGATAGAGAAACAGTGAGAAGAAGAGAAGGGCAGGGAAAGGGAAGAAATCAAGATGGAAAATTGGAAACAGGGAGAATTGAGCGGAGATGTGAAATAACAGAACGAGCGCTTGAGTTAAATTGCAATGGCGAATGCATTAAATGTGCCCGGAGTAACTTATCCAGCAAAGAAATTGATTGATTCATTTTTCATTCCCTCCGGCCGGAACTTTGGACAATAGGAAAAAAACGAAAAAATACAAACAACACGAAATACAATCACCAGGAATAGCCAATAAAATAAAAAAGGAACAAATACGAAATAATAATTAATAATTAATTTATAGGGCTATAATTAATAAGTAAATAATTAATAAGGCCAGAAAATTAATAAATGAAGAAAAAAAATCATAAAGGATGAAGAATGCGATGGAAATATAAGGCATATGAAATAAATAAGAGAAACTTGAGAGCGAGTGGTCCGTACACGCAACGATGAATAGAAAAAAATGGAATAAAATAAAACGGAACAAATCAGGGAAGCAAAATTAATCGAGGCACAATAGTCTGCGAAATAAAATAAGATAAAAGAGAATGCTGCACGCAGAAAGAGGAGGAGAAGAACCGAGAACTGTCGACCTCGTTCAACACCTTTGAAATAGAACGATAGATCCGATAGAACTTGTGCACTAATACCGTATACATGTATATGTTTGTGAATCTGTACGTGCTTCTCGTCTCTATAGTTGAATCGTCTGATGTCTTTGCAACGATTGAAACTCCCTTTATGAGCTCAGGCTACGTTTGCATCTATGAATGCTTGTACCTAGGACAATGTATAATGGCTTCTGTTTCTGTCATTCAAAATCAAGTATATGCATGGCAAACCACGAGTGACTAGTGCTATCGCAAAGGCATTAGGAACCCTGGCTGACGAAACGAGAGACTGAGAAATGAATTACAATACGAGCCTGTGGAATCGTTCTCACGATGTTTCGTAGTGTCAAAATATGTCAGGCAGCAAAACGAGTTGATGAAAAAGAATCAAGTATCAACATTTTCATTGCCAACTACAGATTTTCATCAATTTTTCTCATTTACCCGGATATTACGGAAGAAACATCCAATCTCTGGCTTCTCGAGCAGTTGTTCCCGGCAAATCAATGATGAAGTAATTAAATACAAGCCCTAACAACAGCGCCTCGTGGATGCTTCCTGGAATAACGCTTTCCAATTAGATGCGAAAATAAAATGGATAAAAAAGATAATTGATATCGAGGTATTACGATTCTCCAATGGTGGACAGTGGGGAGGATCAGAAAAAAGGGGTGGAGACACCACCGAACGGGTAGAAACCGCGAGGAGCATCCTATTATATACAGGCATCGTTACATTCGAATTATATTATTCTCTGGAACATGAAAGACTGGCTTCCTTCTCGCGAGCCACGGATCGAAACAGAGACCCCTCGTGAGCGCTATGTCGGTCGAGCTTGGGCTCATTTTCATCATATTCATTAGGGAATTCCTAGAACAATTCTGTTTATTACACCTTTCGGTACTTCCGCTAGAGAACCAATTACTTCGCCCAGATTGGCGGGTTTCTCGTACCAATTTACAGCGATATTTACGAAGCCGCTTATTGCGTATCGTCGATCATGTGGAACCCCGTAGAAATGGTTGAGTCCACATGGGACCGAGGGCGTGCGTGGCTCGATATTTTTGTTGCGATAATAAAGGTGGACGCAATGTCCTTTGTGATC
The DNA here is from genome assembly GCA_030522525.1 of Campopleginae sp. 14b. NCBI lineage: Eukaryota > Metazoa > Arthropoda > Insecta > Hymenoptera > Ichneumonidae > Campopleginae sp. 14b. Next base: position 107,520 of record JAPYYS010000218.1, read on the forward strand.
CAGGAGAGCTTTGATGGACCGCTTCACACATGAGATTCTCTGCGAAGTATATTTATAGACAAATATACGGAGGATCCGTATATCGCTAAGTTTTTCCCAGCGTGGGATAACGCAGGGTGAAAGCCACCCCCGAAACACCAGAGCCTGGAGCCTCGCGAGGGAAACACCCGTGGCTTATATCCCGCGTCAGGTTATTCCACCATCTACCTACGACGCTGGTTATATACAGTATGAAGTATGGCACAAGCGTGCGATGAATATTTAAGCTTGAAAAAAATATACCTCATGATAGCCTTCTCGTCTTCTAGCAATTTTTAGCTCCGACGTTGGACGAGAAAGGAAAGTAGATTTTTCCCCGATATCCTCAACCCATCGAGCACAACTAAACTAGATAAAAAGGAGGGGTTAAGGAGAGAAAAGAGAGAATCACTGACAAGATCTTACCATGTCAGCTTTCTAACCCTCCCGTACGTCATGGACCTAAAATAAAAAAAAGCGCTCTCATTTCTTTATTTTTTCGGCTTCCATTTCTTATCGATGGAAATTTATTTCTCCGCGATTCGATCCCTGGGCCCAAAATTAATTGAATATTCGTGAAACACTTTTTTCTACATCGAGAGCGAAAAAATAGCAGGACGAACATGAGTCCGACAACTGCAGAGCCTGAGAAAAAAAGGACGTTCGTATTTCACAATTTTTATCAGATAATGCAGAGGCTTGAGTTACGGGGCGATATAGTTATACAAATTTATAAGTGAATATCCACGCACTTTCGTAACTCGAAACGAGGGTGTTGAATTCGCAGGGAGCATAGAAAAATAGATGAAGAAAAAAGGCTAAAGCGAGAAAGAAAGGGAGGCTGAGGAAGCTTACATAGTGGCGAATTGCAGCGTTAAAAGGAACTGTATGTACACAACGCTGGTATATATGTACCCAAGGCAAATACATGACCCGCGTGAACTCACTCCAGGTTAATATCTATATGGACGAATTCAAATATATAGCTAGATATATACGTAAACATGGACGAGTATACAATATACGAAACAAGTTGACGTTACCGTGGATGCAGCAAAGTGCGGAAGGGGAAAGAGATAGCTGCAGGGATCCTGTGTCAAACGAGTAACGGGTAACTCCTTGTTCGCCCCTTTCGCAAGGACGAACAAGGAGTGGCTCTTCGTCGTGCTACTTTTTCCCTACGTCTTTCCCTATAATAATTCACTATCGGGAATACCATTTACTCAAATAATGATCGTGTTTTTTTATTATTATTTTCGAGTCTCTAATTGTTGGCTCATTATAATTAATAATTATTATCCAACAGTTATTATCATTATGAAAAACTCATTAGTGGCGAGGGCTCATGTGTGAGCACGTAACTGTGAGTTACGAGAATAAAACATTATGTTTTGTGGGGAAAGTGATAATAGCAACAAAATGATTGCTACGAAGTCGTGCGGAGGAAAAGTACTGAGGGCTCAGCGTCGAAGCATTGCCTCTAATGGACAGTAAACAAGATACTAGCTCCCCGATGGCTTCTGCGACGGAGTGCGAAGAAAATTGTTTTACGAAGAGTGGAATAATGTACGGGGAAAAGAAGGAAAACTTATGGAAATTGAAAGGAACTTTCCTTCACAACGAAATGACGTGGACGCGGTCTAAAATGTTATTGGAATTTTGTTATTCGTGACGTCGACGACAGGACTCGAATCTTTGCGTCTCGATCGAATGACTTCCACAAGGACGACTATAATCGTATATGAGCTATAGTTTCGCCAATAAAAACGGACGAAAATAAAGTTTTACTTTCCTATCGAGCGATTCTTTAATGTACATGGATTATCACCGGCGGCGACCGACATTTCAGCCCTAACCAACTTCCACCCCGCCCTTTCCTCTTTCACTAAACCCTTCTATACTTGCCAACAGTTCCCAAACAAGTTTATCCAAAGATTCGTACAGGCAACCTCGGGGCTAGAAAGTACCCTCGTTTGCCATGCTCCATGCCCGTGTAGCCACTGTGAATATAATTATTCATTAATGGGATCACTGAGAACCGAGAGGCAAAGAAAGATCGAGAGGGAGAGAGAAACAAGGATACGATGACTATATGTCAACACCTTCGCTCATGCTAGGATCATATAAACATTTGAATTCTCTTTATATTCATTTCTTATTATTTCTTGGAATCAGAAATTCGACCCGCACCCGTCAAGCACTAGAAATTCATCCCATAAAAATGAGGACGATAAAAAAAAAAACAACGATAAAATAGTAATATTCTTCGATGATGCAGAAACCCTCCAGTTGTTGGCTTCCAATACAGCCCTACAAAAGTGTGACCCTATAGGGTTCACATATCAACCGTATTGGTTCAAGAAGGGTGCAGTGAGATTGCCAATGAAACTGCTCCACATGCTCGAGCAAAGAAAAGAAACTCTCAGACGACGTTGAAGTTTGCATCTTTCGAATACAACGAAATTCGTTTTTCTCTTTGTCAAGCTTCATTATTTCCATGCAGAATTTAATTGCGATGATGAAACGGTCGGTTGTTGGTCAGAAAAAAATCTATTGGCTCAAAAAATTTGGATGATTTGAAAAATTGAAGAAATTGTCGATAAAAATAAATATTTCTCGTTGCATTACAACGTTACGAACTTCAGTATTATACTCTCAGCAGCTTGTCCACAAAGACTATGCAGTTGGAGCATTTCCATTCCCGGACTACAAATTCGAGGAGGAAGGAACTTAATTTTTGGTCTTTACTTGGCTGGTGCCCAGGCAAGTCCTACTCACTAGTCTATCAAGGGTTATTCATACACATACGCAGTCCAAGGGTAGCCCAAACATACTCGTTATTCATCGAGGGTGTTCTAGCTCATGCCTGGGGCAGTAAAAAATCGAATTACCGTTGAGCTCGCTCCGGAGCATCTCTTTTTCCCCAGATTCCATTTTATTCTTACTTGAAGATCTTATTCCTTCGCAGGGTAGCACTTAATTTTTTTCCGCCCTTCCCCTTCGGAGCACCCGTGGATGGAGCTTTTTCGTTTCTTTTTTTACTGGCCCCGATGTAACATCAAGACGAGCTTAAAAGTTCAGAGACACCAGAGGAATCTTGATAATGTGCTGGAACATCTCTCACTATATTTTCACGATCATCCCTCGCAGCACACTTTGCAACCCATCCTCCGATCAAAAAACACCGACTTTGACTTTGCCGTCTCAGTTGGAAATTAAAAAGCACCTTTTATCCCGAGGATCAATGAAAATAATGGAGACAAGATGAAAAGAATCAATCAGATTTCATTACGTTGACCTCCTGCCAATATTTGACAAGAATCTATTGAACTTGGTCACGAGTTCCAAAGCCAGTGCTCTTGTTTCAACAAATATTATTATTTATTACACCCTGGCCTTTCGGTTGGGAAGGAAAACAATGGGAAAGCAAATTCGACGATCGGAGGGGAAAACATTCCTCGACGACACTGGGCAGAGGTTGTGAAATTTGCTCCTGCTCGATTTGCTGCCTCTCATTCACCATTCCATGGACTCCGGATTGATGCTCACATAATCCGAGGAAACAATAGTTCAAAAACGAGAATATCACCAACAGCAATTCCTTCCAAACTGCAACATTATTCCACGAAATAACTTGAGGAAACATTATTTCTAATTAGTAGAAAATCTATTTTACTTCTCGCCTTGAATATCCTGTCAAGGTGTCGGTACTTTTTTAATTATTAATCAACGCGCAAAAATGCAGGTAATGACTCTTCAGGCTTAACAGTTGACGAGTCTCGAGGAAGCAGAAAAAAATTCCACTTTCACGTTGCTTCGTATACAGGGTGTCTTGAACGCAAATATTAATTTTGTATGCACGTTGAATAAATTTAATGACGATGATGAACAAATTTTATAATCATCTCGATCGAATTATGGACTCGTTTTTTTCATTTATTTCTCTTAAATAACGTCAGGAAATTTCACTCCGAAATAAATTAACGAAAAAACCTTCGATTCGATTTGCATGTGCAATTTTTATGTCGTTCAAGGACCTTAACTAATCTCCTTTTTGATTCAAAGCACGAATTTCGAGACACCTCATATTTGCGTGTTATAAATGAGTGCAGAAAATTCCGGAGACATTTTGTATTTACCCAATAAAATGAGACTCCCGCCAATCTTATACCCCTCGTTGTGTTTTCTCGGTTCTTAACCTTATAGCTCCTGTTTCCAATTAACCGAGCTCCCTCTTATTTCCACTCTTCGTACTATATCCCAGGAATTTTTACCATGCAATTTCATCGCGAACGCCCACGTGCTTTCGGCTTTCCAGCTTGTTTTTCCGTTTAGCATCTTTGTGTCTGGACCGAGGCTTACAAACTCGAATCTTGTTCAGACGAGAAAAACTTTTTTTTCCACCATTATAATAACCGTGAACTTCTTGTCTGGAAAAAACCACTCTCCTCTCTTTCAGGTCCATGCACCGAGAAAAGACATCGAGTTCATTCAACCGGATCTACTTGAATCAATTCATTTTCTTGTTGATTTTCGTTGAAATGGATGAGAAGCGGAGATAAACTCCGCGGCTCTTGAAGCATAATGAACTAATAATCACGCGATACATAAAACTGCCCTCTGTGTTGTCGTGCAGTGCGCCTTGGGTATGACTTTCTCTCGTGCGTGACACGCGCGATATTGCCTTTCTGGTCATTCCCGAGGTACGATATGCCACAACGTTTTATGCTAATTCGATGCGACGAGCAGAAAAAAATCCTGACAGCATGAAAGTCGACTCTGTCGACGCCGGCGAGTAGAGTATCGTCAAAAAGTTTGCAAATATATAACTGTGCGTCGATCAATCGAGGCGAAGGATTTTTTAATGGATTACGAGTGGAAGAAAAAAAATTTAACGATTTTTTGGTCCTTCTGGGTGATTGAATTGATTAATTGATTAATTCCCAATTGATCCATGTGAACAGGAGATTTCATCACGATGCCACGATCCGTTGATCAATCTTCAACCTTGGGATCTAACAAATAAATCTTTTCTTTGCTCCAACTGTTGCGAAAGAAAGTGATAATGTTTGGTAACTTGTTCTCCGAGTCTATAAATATATGAGGGCCATGAGTAAGGGAATATAGATGATGAGGAGCGCACGCAAGAGGAAGTGATCGGGAAGAAAAATCGCTTATCGTATTACATATTGTACCAGCACGAGCACTCTCTTTTATGATGAGGCATATGTCAAGGATCATGGCACCGGGAGATGAAAAAAAAGAGAGGATAAGATGGGACGGAGCAACATTCACGAAAAGATAATCGAATAATCTTTAAACAACACGCTACAATGCTTATTTTCTTTGCCGCAACTGTGTGGGCTCCCGGGGCAACATATTCGGCTTAGGGATTATCGTATCAAAGGTCTGAATGAGCCAAAATTATCACTGGATCGCTGGCGTTGGAAACAGCGAAGAGCCATTCCAAATTGCAAACATTTTATCAAAGAAAAATGATATTTCATGCTGTACCGAAGAAAACTCGACTTTGTTATATTTTTAAGCGTGAAAATGTTCCGGATGCACAAAATGAAGGGGACACTTTTCCCGAGACATTCTTTTAACGCTTTTATCTAACGCAGTGTAAAGTTCCGGAGAAACCGATAGTACAATGTCGGCTAGAAGATCCACACATGACCCAGAATCCATTTGAGAGACTCCGGCGTAGTCGACGTTTCGGCACTCTCCTTTTTACTTGGAAACCCTGTAACAGACAACTCTCAGGGACCTCTCTCGTGGCCGATAAACCGTTCAAACGCTTTCCGGACTGCTGAAAGCCTCTTCCGATGCTCTTGGGATCTTGTAAAAATAATTGAATGAAAAGGGGAGTAAAGTAAGTGATACAATTATTGGCCTATGCCGCAACCAAGTCCCAGTCTTTGGCATGTGCTTTTTCGTTTTTGACCAAATTTTTATCGGGGCAATAGAAAAGAAACAAAAAAAAACAACGATAATGGAAATGTTCAGGACTAATGGAAAGAGGCAAAAAATCAGCATCATGGCTACGAGCCACGCGCGCATGGAACGAGAAAATACATCGTCAAAGTTGTAATTCAACTAAGAATCGTTTTTTGTGCAATATTCGAAATAAATATTTGCTCAAAATGAACAGTTCGATGCGTATGGCAATTTTTCAGCAGATTTTCAACATTATTTTCTGGGTCCATTATTTTCGTAACTGTGAATGACGAGTGAGAGCAAAACCGATATTATTCGTATAATTTGGGGTTCGGAGAGGCTTGAAAAATGAATTTTTCGTTTCAACTGTTATATTTCTCTATCGTTCTTTCCCTTTCCTTTCTTCTGTTCGCAGCGTTGTTATTGTGACAATAAATCATGAGAAAGAGACGTTTTATTCTCCATGATAAGAAAAAAGTGTGCCTACCTCGTGTCTCTCGCAAGCTAAAAAAAAAAAAAGCTCGCAATGTCGTGCCTCCGATTTCCATCACAATTTTAGCACCCATTCGAAGTAATGTTCAAACTCACGCTCAGCCAGAAGCCTCACAGAAAACATAGCCCTCGTAAATTCGAAAACCACAGGGTAAGAAAGTCGAGCACGCACTTATCGTCTGGTTTCCGAACTATATATGCATATATAATTTCCATAAGCGATATTATTTTTCAATGCTTTCGAGGAATATCGCTAAAGAAATATTTAGTTATATTTATACAGAAACGAGAACAGGGGCTGTTCTGATTGCGAGCATTCTCGAATGCATATTAATAAAACGTTCTCAATTACTGAGAGTACGCATACAGGGAATTCCATGACGAGACGAACATTTTATTTGTTATTTTTTTGGTTCCCGGATAATTTTGTGTTGTGCGTATTTTTGACGTGTGATCAAATTCGAAGATTTTTCTGTCGTTTTTTGTGTTATTTTCACGAAGAATGTAACATTTTTTTTCTGATGCTTTTTTATTTTTGGGTGCAGTGCCGGAAAAAAATGCAGGATTGCAAGTTCGATGAGGGGCTTTTGAGTTTGATTCCAGTTTTAAATAAAATGTTACAAATTTTTTGGAATTTGGCAATCTGTGGCTGAGTTGGCATGGATTGCTCTCTGCGGGTTTTCGTTTTTCATTTCCATAATGAGATACGATTGTGTGGAATATCATAATATCGTTGAAAATATTTCCGCAGCGGAATATTCAGTTGGCCTGATAATAACGTTTGCAAAAATGTATAAATGTTTGTAGTGAATAACCGCATGCCCATCCGGAGTAATTAAAATGGTTGACCGAAACTTTTGGGGCAATTAACGCAGCGCGGTTTTAATGCTCGGATGACCCAATTTGAGTTGAAAAAAGGAATAAAGCAAACGTTATGGAAGAATTGATTGGAAATGAAAATATACGCAGTTTAATAATTATAACGAGAGGTCAGGGTGAAAAGAGTAAAAAAAAAGAAGAGTTTTATTTCTGTTTCTTCGTTTTAGTCGGTATTACAAGCCCCACAGGAAGGTTGCTTTCTCCAAGCTGGCTTTCAACTCGGCGAGCTACAATTCTTGCACCCCTAGAGACGGTAAAGTTGGCCGAGCATGAGAGACGGCCACGGGAAAGTCCGGAGACTCGGAGACCATTGGGAAAGTAGAGTTTGGTCTCCCTCTCAGGTGTCCCGGGCCATCATCCCCGTTAAATTCCACAGACTCCGAACCATGCGTCGTTTGGCCGCTCCTTTCTCACCCTCTCACTTTCCTCGTAGACGTCTCTCGTTCCGCCGTTATCCTTCTCGCACACACACACATACACACACAAAAGACCATCACCGCACGGTCTGTTTGGGGTTCCGGAAGTACTCTTAGCTCCAACGGCTACTGTAGCCATCTATCTGTTGGAATAAGAGCTGAGAAGCATGAGACTTACTTCCGGGAGTGTGAGATCGTGAAAGGAGACTAAGATACTGAATTTCCACCTTTTTTCTTCACCGCTGACTCACATATACAAATATACTCCGACCATTTATCTGCCACACCGAAAACACATACGTAATAATACATTGCTCCATGGATATGTACTCGAATGCATGTTTTTTCTTCAACTCGAGAGTACACACTGCGTAGATCTATTTATATACAAGGGGGATGAAATTTCATCGCGATAAATCTTTCCACTCTGTATTCCATGCTACGGCATGTAGAAAACGACCTACAAATCCACCCTTGGTTATTTGTATTCACGTACGCCGCTACGCGTTGAAAAACCAGAACCATTGCATCTCGGATCTTCCATTCCTGTACCCGCACATTTTCATTACCGAGTTTCTTTTTTCCTTCGCCTGATGCATTCGTCTCTTTTGCACAGGTGTTATTCATCCGCGTCCGTCTTCTCCCTCTCTCTCTCTCTCTCTGCATTCCCATCCGTGAGCCAGTCGACACTTACGGGCATAAATTTTCCTGCATGCACTTCTCGAGATTTTTTTCCTGGCTTTCCTGCAGTGATGAAGGCGTCAAAGTTTTCTCTTCACGCAGTTTTCTTATTTACATGCTGTACGGATCAATCTTTACGCTTTTGCAACCGTCCCAGTTACCTGAATAGCTTGCAGTCTCTCGGGAGACTTTCGTTCAACGTTTAAGTGAGTTGTGGGTGGTTTTTTTTTAGTGCACACCTTGTCTCGAACTTGCCTGATGCATACCGACGATCTTATTCCGGTTTTATCCATTTTATCGTCTCCGGTCTCTTTCGACTTCAATATTATCGCTTCGCCTTCTTTCATGTTTCTTAGCGCGCAATGTATTCACGTGATCTTTGGATGAGATATCGAGAAATAGAAAGAGAAGGCGAGGGAGGGAGACGAAGAGCGTGAAGGTTCTTGAGAGTCCTATCATCGCCAGTATCCGCCGGAAATAAATCGCCGGAAACGAATGGCTTTGAGCCGTAGCAAACCGGTTGTAAAGTATGAAACTCTCACCTCATCCCCTCTCTTGCCTCGTGATTCCAACGTGCACTATATAACAACCCATACAGCAGGACCATTCGGCGTGAGCTTTGATAGCGCACAATCGACCATCGTCGAGGTGTGCCTCTACCGGTTACCGACACGTGGCGTTATACCTTTCTATCCTACTGTTTTCACACTGTGTCTATAGCGCAATAACGTTTGTTCTTCGTCCTTTACTACCCCCATAAATAACCCAAACCCTCTGTATACGGGGTATAATAAATTTATACGTCGATCGTCGTGGTGATTCTTGAACGTTTATTATTCTCTTTCTTCATTTTATTACTAATTTTAACGATTCCTAGACTATTGTCTGAGCGCAATTAACTTGACAATGTCCACCGAGATGTTTTGATTCTGAATTCACTTTACTATTAATTCCGAAACTACCCCTTTGCGCTGTCATAAAGCATTGGCCAACCATTCATTTTTATTAAATTCGTTAAATTCGAATTGAATTCGCATATCAATAGGAATAATATTAAATTTAATACAAATAAATTCAATATTATTCGTAGTAATATTCGAATTCAATTCGAATTTCATTCGCATATGAATACGAATAATTATAAATTTCAAAAATTTAATAAAAATGAATTTAATATTATTCGTATTAATATTCGGATTCAATTCGGATTATTAGAGTTCGATTCGAATAATTCGAATATTCGAAATTCGAATTAATAATAATATTCTAATAATTCTAATTGAATTTGAATATTAAAACGAATAATATTAAATTTACTTTTATTAAATTCGTTCAATTCAATATTATTCGTATTAATATTCAAATTAAATTAGAATAAGATTGAATTTATTTTTATTAAATTCGTTTAATTTAATATTACTCGTATTAATATTCGAAAATTATGCCAATTGAATTCGTATAAAATAAAAAAGTTCCGAACTCGAAGATTTTAATTCGAATATAATTGTGTGAAAATGTAGTTAATGGCTCGATAAAATGTAACGAGTTTCTGTTTTTCTCACTGCAAATCATATTCACAGATCTCTCGTCTCCCGGCTCGTCCCTTTAGTCTCTGCAAGTTTCTTCGTACACGATCGGAAGTGATGGTCATAACGTTTGATCGCCTCGCCCTGCGTTCTCATTCCCTTTACCTTCGACACCATGACCTTACACCACCCTTCGGCCCATTATCCAGAATACCGAAAACTTTCCTTGTCTCGAAAGTCACGGAAAAAAAAAAACGTGTTCCGCGTGCGTACAGCAGTCCGATGAACTCTCAAACTTTTATGCGACAGCTGGGACCGGCGAGAATGTGACGAACGTTATAGCAATACCATCTGCGTTACTGCACCTGTATCATTTTTCAAAATTTAATTGTTCCATTTTTCGAATGTCAGTATTTTTTTGTTTTTTTTTTACAAAATGTAATACCTGGATGAACGAGCTGCATTTTTTTCAATCATATGAGTGACATTCCTTGACAAATAAAAAAGAAAGAACCAGGAGAGACAAATAATGTTAAAAAAATCTTTAAAAAAAAAACGATTTCGCGATGATTAAAAAAAATTTTTCCACACTTTCACGTTTGAAGGATTTTCAATGCAGAGAAAAATGTTTTGCACTCACGAAGGCAAATTTTCATCACGTATTAATGACTTTGAGGGATTTGAAAAGTTTCTCAAAGCGCTTTTCAATTCCTAAAAGTTGATAAGCTCGCGGGCTATGTTGAGAGGAAGGAAATACATGCAGTGAGCCATGTAGATCTTTGCTCGTACAAAATTACTGTGTGTCTTGGCTGCATTTGATCAACACACCATATAGTGCATACTATTCATTACACTATAATGCACATCCATAGCCAGCTTCGCCAGTTACGTTGGAATGTGGTTCGCGAAAGAACGAGCAACGCGAACGTGTTGACTTTCCTTTGGATACGGCAGACTCCAGTAAACTGGTAAAGAGAATGTCGTGAGTACAGCGCGACGTTAGTTGATGAAAAAATAAGTAATCTGTATTCTGCGTAAATATTTATCTTTGATATGAAAATTCGGTAAAGAATGTCCATTGAAATTGGTCCGATAGAGTCAACGTGTGCATTATTCTGAAACCACAAAACAATGATGTGGCTGAATGAAAGGAACAACGGATCGGAGCTTTGAAAGCGATACTTGGACGGCAACAAAAAGCTTTGTTCGTTAACGCCAGCGTTGACAGAACGGAACAGTCAGTGAGGTGGTGTAAAGGCAGAAATAGAAGAGAGATCGTGGTAAATGGTCGATCTAGTATCTGGGCTTCTACTCGACCTCCACCGATGGCAAAACAAACGTATTGGTACAGAGATAACATTCAGATGGTAGCAATGTCTGGCCCCAAGAGCATGATAATTGTTGCCCTAGTCTCCCCTTTCGCGTTGTTCCGTTATCGCCAAACAATGCCAATTGTTGCCTGTGTACACACATGACACATACTGTGGACACTATCGCGCCGAATACAATTCCTCGTATGGCACAACAAACGCTGTATGTGGCAGAGCTTGCAACGGGGCCACTATGTTAATCGGGTGTTAGATTTCGATCGATCCTGTGTCCAGCCTAGAGGAGAGAACCACCTCTCTTCCAGCAACTGCAAACGGAATCACTCGCGCGTGCACAAACCAGCCAAGAATACTTCAGACCTGATAACTATTTCGGACTCTGATTGTCTCCGACATTCTCAGCTCCCTCGTAGACTTCTCTATCGCTAATCATTTACATTTCCCACAAGAGATTCGACCCTCTAAGTGGATAGGACTCCAGGGACGCAGATGTCACTGTCGATCGGTCTCAACTTTCAATTTCTTTTTCATCCCCATAGCCTGTACGGAATATTGCGATAATACGGAAAGCTAAATGCCTGGAAAACCACAGACCCTTCCACGTCAGAGATTCGAGTCTCACACTCATCGCCTTCCGATTTTCCATGGTCTACTTGCTCTCATCCACAGCTTCATCTCACAAGAAACCAGCACGTTCTCTTAAGTATGAGGAAAGCTCGCCGGTCATCGTCCTCGCACCATTTTTCGCATAGTTTTTGTGCACTTCTTTTCTTCTGCTGACTGTAGGACTGTGGGGATGCTAGGGCGAGGATGGTAGTGGTACGCGGTGATGGTGTGTTTCCTACGCCGACTCCGGGAGACTCGCAGACGGGATCCGCCCACCCTGGAGCGCTAGCCGCGCGAACCTACTACAACTACTAACCCCTGCGCGCCACCGGCATTCTGTAGCCGGATTTTACGGTATTCGTATCGCGCGCCTGCCGCACGCCTCAGGACTACGGACCCTTCGAACTTTCGCGGCTAGCATGTAACTAGTGAACCGTTAATCAACCATGCAAATCTCCCACCAATTACGCACTATTTTTTTCTGTTGCACTTGTGAATCGTGATCGATCGATCGATCCACGTGATGGTCCAGGATCGTGCGTCGATCTTTATCCCAGTGATAAAGTTTCGGATCCCCATAGACGAGGCTTGAGGCTCCGTGCAATTTCGTCGTTGCTTCGGGATTATTGTGAGAAAACTTTTGCCTTGTTGGCTCTAAACTCCGGTCTATTTTCTTTTCAAGTTTATCACGATCGATTATACGTCGGAAAGTAACGGATCAGTGGGAACTAGTGATCTCGATAATCTTCCAAGATCCTCGCTGTATTGTCTTGTTACCTGTGCAGTGATAATTACCGAAACGTTGCTCATCGAGAAAAGGGATCGAGGTATGGAGCAGAGCATGATAGTGATCAAAGTTTCATCGTGGCTTCGTTCGAGTTCCGGGTTCGGTGAGAGTGACAAGGAGAATAACAGTGACGTTTGTGCTGCAGCCAGTGACTCGAGAGTTGATAGTTCGAAAGCGTCGTATCTCGGGGATCCCCGTGATTGCAGTGATATGAAAAGTCCAATCTACACGATGGGAAATATAACAGTGCTCCTCGAACGTTTGTTCGTGTTTGTGAAATACTTTGTGTGTTTTTACTTGGTCACCTGCGCTGGATTTCCGGTGAATGCCGCGACAAATCCGAAAGGTGAGTTCAGGCCCTTGGTCTTGTGCGAACGTCCCAAATTTGATTGCCCCTCAATACGATTATTCGATCATCGTTACCGCAGCGAGAAACGCATTAAGTACAGACTATCATCCGTCCTGTTTCTCAAGAAACTTGCCCACTTTTCGAAAGCTCACTCTTGTCACACCCACTTTTTCCCGCACCTGCCAATTCCCAATTTACAAACTTGACAAACTCCGATTAAGTGAAAAAAGTTGTTTTCATCGTCCACTTGAAAGCGGAGAATGAAAGCGGTCCAGCTATTCAAACGTATCTGCAATGGTTGTTCGGATCCTCTGCAGTTATACATGGAATCAACTCGAATGGCAGTTTGAATTGACCTTCAGCTTCGAACAAAGTTGCAACAAGCTTTTTTAAATGAAAATGAAAGCTGCAACACGTTCCGAACAGTAAAGAAGGTCATTCACGTGTTGCAATTCGAATTCGCAGCTTCCTGGTGGATTTTCCTAACATGAACGATGACGATGATTCTAATTGGCTGGTTATCGTATCCTGGGGAGTGGACATTGCCACTTCGGCCTTTTATATAAAGTTCTTGAGAGTCTGGAGCCCCATCCCTGAAGCAGGATTTAGTGTCTCTTCTTTTTCCAACGTGATTTATTCAACCAGGAGGCTGAATGAATGGGACCACAAAAACTACCTTAAAGGGATCAACCGCTCTTACTTCTCGATGCATTTTCTCTTATATACATGTATTTGTATATGCACATATATAAATGTATTTATAAGTGTGGCATAGTGAAGAAGAGAGATACAAGAGACTCACCTCTTGAGGCGTCGTTTGGTTGCGGGATGGTTTTATTCTCGAACGGCTTTAAGGGGGGTTCGTATATACATGGGAACGAGTTTTTCTATATAGATATGTGTAGAAAGTCAGAGAGGAAGAGGATTCTCACGGAAGGACTTACGGTGCGTTTCTATGCCATGGCAGAGGAGGCTTTAAGGATTATCCTCGCGAATTTCGGTGCATCTCTTCGCTCCTTGCTTTTCCTCTTTTCTCTCGCTCTTGACTCTTGCTGTGGGTTATGCTCTTTCTCGTCGTCCTTGCTCGGGATTGGGAGTGTACAATGCTTTCGTACACGCTGATACATACAAACGCCCGTTCCCTCGATGCTGAACCTTTATAGGAGGCAACGCCACGGAGTCACGGGATTACGTGACTCCGTCGGGAATCCCTACACACCAAGCACAAGCCTGCTCCATCGCATCGAGACTTCAACCCCCTAAATGTATTCGTACGCGTGTGTATGCGTTTCTGAGTGTGCGTCGAGTCGCGAACGCGATTTTGCTCTCGGGACATTGAGAATCCATGCCAGCCAGCCATCCACCAACGATTGGTATTCATCGGACTCCTCCAACCCCCATCGCGACAGAGGCTTACCCCTTTTTCTAACACCACCTTTGTGTCCCAGCGATTCCACCCATTCTCTCCCCTCTCCCTTACTCTTGCTCATGCATACGCACGCACTCGTGAATATAATTTTATAAATGGACGCGTACGTTGACTAGTATTTCAATAATCGTGTAGGGACGACCTTCGTGCCATGGGAAATGGGGAAAGAGTTTCGAAAACCGGTCTGCTGCATAGGGGTGGGTTTTTCTAACGCAATCAAGTACTGCAATAAAGTGAAAATCATTCGTTCGCGTTTTTTCCTAATCTCCGGCATTTTTAGCGATTGTTTTTGTCGCTCTTCCTCCTTTTTGTTTTTTTTTCTCCCTCTCTCTCGCTTTCTCTACCATTTCCTCGAACTTCAGTTCATCAATTGATGTCACAGACATTCCGAACATGCCAATGGCCCGCTTTTTGAATCTTCGTGCCGTTCAGAATGAGCGATGATTTCTGATGGGACAAATCACCCCTTTCTCCCGCCGCACCAGTAAACGGTCGTTCCTGCTGGAGATCTTCCGCGAATACGACGACAATTATAATCACGAAGCTTTGACGAGCGATTGTAAGCACCGTTTCGAGTGCACTCTCCCCAGCTCTACGTACGTGTGGATTCAAATTTTGTATGAAATTCCGAGCGCTCAAACGAGCACTATTTCCAAACATTCTTCACTCCCTGTCGCTACCAACCGCATGAAATCAGAATCCTATGCATCGGAATTAGTTTTTCCACTTATTCGCGTTCGCCAGTACAAAGAAATTGCAATTTTTGTCCTACGAGTGAGGAAAGCAACGAATTCTATCGCGAGCAAAGTTATTGCGGCACGAGCCCGAAGTTTATAGAGCATTTCACACTCGTACGAGGAGTGCAAACGCCGAGGCGAATGCGTCGACTTACTACGATGCAAATCGTCCCTGGCCGCATAT
This sequence comes from Campopleginae sp. 14b, assembly GCA_030522525.1. Classification (NCBI taxonomy): domain Eukaryota; kingdom Metazoa; phylum Arthropoda; class Insecta; order Hymenoptera; family Ichneumonidae; species Campopleginae sp. 14b. Next base: position 122,892 of record JAPYYS010000218.1, read on the forward strand.
GTCGTTTACAATTTTTTCCTATTTTTTCGGCGAAAAATCTCCATTTTGCTGTTGCTGCAGGTACAAACTGCTCATTCGCGCTTTACAGCATCGCCGAATACGTGTGAATATTATTTTTTAACGACACATAGTCGGTGGGGAACTTGAATGAAAAACGTGAAAGGAGGTCTCAAAAACGAGTTATCAATCCTGAACGAGAGTGTGCAAACAATAATTTTTATTTCATATTTTGTAATTGGCTAACTTTCAATTTGTACGACTTTTTTTTTCGTCAGAATGCTCGCTTTATTTCTCCACTCGTTTGGCGAGCGATCGCTTCGAATACGAGCGGGAGAGCAGCGAAAAAGAATAATACGGAGAGGAAAAAAGGCCAAACAAAAATGTGAAATTTCGTCGATATTCAACGTATCTCCTCGGTCGATAGCTTGTCTCTGTTACCGGTAACGACGCTCTTGTTTCGCCAGTCATGACTCTCGTTCTGATTCGTCGCTCTTTTTTTTATCAAGCTCACTTTTGATTCAGTACTTTTTGTTCATTTATCGAAAAGGCTATAGTTTTAGGCTGCAGGGACGAACGATCAGATAGCAGCGGTGAAAAAGTGTCTCTGTCTGTCACACGGAATTATATATAACCTCCATCATATACCCTCCACTCTCTGCAACCAAAGAGGATTTGTTTCTCTTTTTTCCAACGATCGCCAACTCACGAACCTGTCGTCGGACATTCTTGTTACCGGTTTTGCGTCAATGGACGCCCAAAGCCGAGGACATGTGCAATCTGCACCACCAACCGGATATATAACAGGCATATCGATGCTCAGCCAAAAAACAACAAATCGTTTGGACCCCCAACGCGTTCTGCCCGCACATTTTTTCACACTTTCCTTCATTTTGTCGTGTTGGGCATTGCGTACGATGTTGACGTGCAAAGTCTGACCGAGCAGGCTCCAGAGATCGCGTAGTGTTACAGAAACTAACTGGTACTCTCGTCGATACCGCGTTCCGGAAACTCCCGTCGATTATATTAGCCCATCCGGGGCGATGCCAGGACGCGAAACTCCACCGAGTTTCCCCGCGGATTAAATTGGCTTCCTCACGTAATTAATATCTCATTAACGGTCCATCCGAAGGATAAATCAATAAAGACTTTCCTTCAGAAAATATGAGACGCTTTGAAAATCTACAGACGTTTGTTAACCGCGCGTGGACATTAATCCCGGAACAGCCAGTGAGACGCTCCGATTTTTGTGATTGCCCGTATCATGAGAATCTCACGCTCACCGAGATGAAATTCGATACGAGATGTACAAAGTCAGTTGGAGCGTTGACGTTGAATTAATTGAAAGTCGAGCAGCAGAACACGTCGAGTCCATCTCGAGAGGGCAGCACTCATTGACAAGTGGCATTACCCACTTCGTGCCAATTCACGGGATATTGAATCCGGGGAACGTCTGCACCCTGAACCGTTATCTATCGATTTTCATCAACCACTGGCACTATCGACTTTCCCACAATTTTTTATCCTTGCTTTCAATTTGCCACCGAAGTTAATTTCCATTTATCTGTTTTCACCAAAAACCGCTCAGGTGGAAATTGCTCGAGTGTTCTACACGAATTTACGAGAAAAAAGGATTCACTATGCTTGATCGAGTCCGGCCGAATATTTTCCGCGATTAACTCGAAGCCCACAGTAGATGAGCGTTCAACGTTCTGATACTAACGAGAGCTTCCCATTAATTTTTCTTCGATTTACGAATTTTGATCGGATCCAAGAAAATTTCAGGAAAATTTTAAACGGAATTATGTTTACAAAAATGAATTATTATCGCAGAATCCCGCACGACTGTGACGCGTAAAAACTACCGAAACAAAGTCCGAATCACCTTCGACTAGGGAATGGCGTGAAAAACTGTACAGAGAGCTAGAAATGGAAAAAGCGAAAGAAATGGCGAGAGGAAGAGGCCAAGACTTGCGGGATGGCTTCTCGGCGTCGTATCTTAGTGCTGATTCGGTGGTTTATTCGTCAAAATCCCTTGCGACTGGTGAGCTACGATGTTTTATTTATACGCTGATTTGAATATAAATGGCGTTTGAAATACGAGACTCAGAGAAATGCCTTGAAAAGATAAGTAGAACAAAGAAAGTATTTGAAAGAAAAAAGACACTGAGGACGACAAGAATGGCCATTCGATCTCATTTGTTCTCGTTGATTCTCTCGCACATCCGCGTATCGAATAGAAGACACTTCACTTCATATCGTTGCATACTCGAGATAAAGGGAACAGCCAACTTTACAGAGTGCACATTGTCTCCTATCTTTATGTGATAATTTCCTCAACCTGCAGAACTTTCACAATCTTGAGAATAGAGAAATTCAACATCAAGAAAGTTCAACTAAATATCCATATGCTATCACAAGAATCCGAATATCACGAATTTCGCTGATGTCTAGGCTCATGTGCGCTATACTTGTCAACAAACTTATTTGTGGACGTCAAAATTTCATTTTCACCTGCAAAAACCATACGACAAAAAAATCATTATTTTTATATTTGTCATCCAGAAAATCCTTTCACTCATAAAATGTGCAAGGAAGCATAGGAAAATTCAGAATGATTAGAATTTGATGAAATTTGATGAGCCTACTCTTCAGTATTAAATATGAATATATAATTTTTCAAAAGATTTTTCTCGCACAGAGTTTTCGAGTAATTGAACCCTAGAGCTTACATGGGTAAGGCATAGGATTCAGATGTATATAGGTATACCTTTGCATATTGTAAACTCAAATTATTCGACAACTATGTAGACGAAAAAAAAAAAAAAAATTCTGCTATGGTATTTGATGCTAAAGAATTTGATCAGAAAATTTGATAAAATTCTTATCATATTTCCGTACGTAGCCGAGCTCCTCAATTTATTTTTATTTTTCCAATTTTTTTTTATAAGAGTAGATGAGTTCTTTCGCTAAGCTAATATGTTTGCAGAATTTTTGTAGAATTTTCTACTGCGGGAAGCAAAATCTACCGATCAAGGACTCAAAGATAGAAAAATGCAATATTTTTTGTTTTATAAACTCCGATAAAATGTTTGTTTACAAAACAAGAGTTCGTATAATCGGACACCGATGATATTTAACGTGTCTCTCCGTATGTTATGAGGGTTTAATTTTTCTGACCGCAAACACGCAGCGAAGCGAATTGAAAGTGTACGGGATGGACAGGACGAGGCGGGGAAAATATTTAGTCCGCCGTGTCTGCGCACACGCAACATACAAATATATTTATGTCTCTACGCGCGTATCATAGATACTCATAGATATATATTTGTTAACGAATAGAAAAAGAGAGAATGAGAGAGAAACATTGGAACGCGATTACGGTGTGTTCAATACCTTCATTCGCCGCCCCTTGAACATTCCTCAAAGCGGTCGTACATAACACCCCAACTCCTACCACCTTGGTATCCCCTTTGGCGCACCAATATTGAATAACATAGCTGATTAAGTGCTAATACGTGCGGATGCTAAACGAAACGTGTATAGCGCTGTTCTCGCTCGTTCGTGCGCAATTGCCAGAATTAAACGTCGAATCCGGGGCTGCAATAACGGAATAAAAAAAATATATATATAAAAATTTCGAAAGATATGAGTATTCTAGGCAGACGTGCCGATAACGAAAATTTGTGCATTCGGTCGAATGACTGTTGGAGCGCATGTTGAGTTTCGACCCGAACGATCGAGCAACCGAAATTAAGTCTTCACAACTTTATTTTTCTTTCCCAAATATCTATCCGTCAGGTATTATTACAAAGGTACTTAGTTTTGGGTCTTTGGGTGTCTCGAAATAAACGCTTCCATATATGTAAATTGGCCGAAAATGCAGCCCAACGGGAAGGTAGAAATTGTAATGAAATACGTGAAACTACGGAAACGTTCAGCCACCGAACGTTTCATGTGCAAGTTGCTCTATGAATCCGCGGTCAAATTCACCGAACGATGAAGCAACTCTGACGAGCGAGTATGTACGTTTATCCTTGGCATACACCTCTCGTTTCATCCCTCATCCCATTCCTTCTCTTAGGCCCTTGTCCAGAGAGAATATTTCGTGCATACGTTAGCAGAACTGCTCAATTCTCCGGAATTTACCTTTCCAATCACTCACCTTCCCGGTGAAATTATCCTTCAGGATCTTCGTGGATCGAGGCTCAAAAGGTTGCAAACTTGCACAATGGAATCCAAAAGAATCTCGTCTCTGAATTTTTTTTTTTTTTTTTTTTTTCGAGGGATGTCCCTTCGAATATCATTTTAAAAGAAATTCCTCATTCCTTTTGTTTTCGTGTCGTATGTTCCGGATTAGCTATTCCACGGGACGTTTTGATGCTCGTAACTTATCGAAGTTAATGGTTTACTGCCGAGAGTCGTATAAAGTCGTCCTACCAAAATGGTCATTCTCATTCTTATACGGTTTTTATGCGTCCGACGATCGCAGCAGTGGCCAGTACGTACACTCCGATATAGAGAACAGAATTTACGTCCCGGGAGGCTCGTTGTTCCACGTTGTGGATGATTCACCGCCTCGTAAACTTCTCACTCGTGATTGGAGCCAGGAATAACAGAGATTTGGCCAGCCAGTTTTGCTGCCGCATCCCAAACACCATACACAGCATATTATATAGATCGATATATATGTGAGAGATTCTGCTTGAGATTTTCCTCCCGAAACACCAAACAATTCAATGTGTGCAACTGCTTCATGTTCTCTGCATTACGAGGACTATTCCAACGTTATTTTTCCGATTTATTCATTCAATAACAAATTTTTAAGTTATTGATAATTTTCGCAATTATTTTTTGTATTCAGGATTCAAGAATTACAAGTAATAAAAAAAAGGAGCTTGGTACCGTCGAAAATTTCACGTGTAACAGGTTTCCAAAATTTCTTTCTTCATTTTGGCAATTTTTTGACAATTCAATTTGATTTTTCATTTTTCAAAAATATTGCAATCGATTACTCAGGATATTTTACCCCTAAAAAGTATGGTTTCAAGATTAATTGCGTGCATTCATCGGAGGAATACGAATTTTTGAAAAGTCAAAGTGCAAATTTGCTACAGTCTGGTGTCTACCAGTTAAAAAAATTTAGTGACAGCAATTTTGGTTTTGGGTGAATCGATAGATGGGAAAATTTGTTGAGAAATGAATTTATTCGCTCAGGTCCGAAGAATATGTTCTTCGCAGAGCTTTTCATGCTGGAAACTGTCGCGAAAAAGAAACATATCAAGAAAATATCGAGCTAGTCCGATTATTTGGACCAATAGTCCGTAAATAAAAATCCTCCTGACATTCTATTCACGGGAGGAGCACACAGTGAGCCTGCATTTTTCGTACAGCGTGAAACTTGACTCCGATTTAACCCAACCGAATACTATTATTGATTTCTCATACATGAGTGTGCTTAAAGAACGTTTTGTTAAACTTCATCCTATCTGGACGCAGACGACATACGTCACTAAACCTTTTCTCACTGCCTTTCCGACGTTCGGGCTGGATGATCCTTTATTTACTCAGGATCGATGCCTGCGTGTATACAGGGGAGGCTGCAAATGAAACTCGGAGCTCAAAAGGCAGAGCATAATTATTAAAAAAAAAAAAAAAACGATGCTTCGGCTTTCGACGTTATTTTTTTCCTCCACCGATACGCTGGCCGGAACGTATCGTAAAAAACTGTAGAGTGGAAACGTCAATACGAAGCACACGGTAGATCGAAACGTACCGGAAGCGCATACATTCTTTTGCGATAGCACGCACATGTGAATATTTTTGTTTATTCAGGAATGAACCGAGCGTTATGGGAGTGGAAAAAAGAGGCGAGGACGTGGAGTTGCACATTGTGACTTGATAAATTCCGCTGGAAGCAGGTCCCTGTTTGAGAACAAACGCGAAGATTCACTGAGGGATAAAACTTGAATTTCTCGGAAGAGACACAGGTCTGATGGACCTTAAAGGACGTTGAATCGCGCGACAGCGCCACGAACTAGAACGCCAACGTAAGTAAAGTCAGTCGAGTATAGCGAGAGGACTGTGTCCACAGGTCAAACTCCGTATCCCAGAAATCGCCGTGGGGATGACTCCTAAGAGAATATCACAGGAAACGTTAAGAAAAATCGGAGAATTCAATAGAAAGCGTATATATTCCCGAACAGGAAGACTCGCATCCTTTCCCTGCCGAGAAAACAAGCGAGTCCTTTTTAAATTCTTCATCGATTCATAACGATGCTCCCACATCGCTATTCCCGCCGTTCAGGATATTCCACCGAGTGACGAAAATTCTACCAAAGTATTTGCCAGGCCTGAACCGAATTATAATTTTTTAAAAAGCCCAGGAAATAAACGATTCCCCAGGTCCTTGTCGAAAAAGGATCAGGATTACCACTGAAACTCAAGTATATCTACAGACGCCTCAGCGTCTCGACGCCAGAAGCATCAATATTCATTAATTAATTGATTATTATTTTTTTCATTATTAATATTAATAATATATCAATAATAATAACAAATAATAAATATTAATTAATCAAGATATCATTACCGACAATGCAACTCATGCCACGTTTCTATAGACTCGACATTGGGCCTTTTTCTGTTCGTTCAAATTTAAACTCGTCGTCATTGAGAAACGCATCGGTTTGTTCGCCCGATCAGGATTCGTCCAGGAAAAAGTCCTGATGGATCTCCATCCAGGACAAATTCAAGGTGATCTGGTCCATGGTGAGAACGTGCAGGACATTATATAAAAAAATATGGCTCAATTTGTTTTGTATCGAGATTTTTCTTGGCCGCACGTAACAGCTGTGATTACTTGCAAGTGGTAACAGGCAGTTTAGGTCAGCCACTGCGAAACACACACACAATGGAAGGTTGAACGTGTAATTCGGATTCACAATCAAGAGTGAAGGGGAGAATGCCTCTGGTATTTCATTTGAGGCATGAGTTTGCAAGTGAAAATGAGAGAAAGAGAGAGAAAAAAGGTGAAATTAGAGGGTCTTTCGCATACGCCCACCCTTTAACAATATCATCAGCGTGTTCATTGGAACTGTTGAAAGGTCATTGACCTCTGTAATGACCCGAGTCCTTTGTGTTTTTTATACAAACCTATGGGATAGCTTGATATCCAAGGAAATTGTTATGTCCTCTCTATTCTCATCGATCCTAAACCTTGACAGTGACCACACAGGAAATTCAGTTCCCCTAATGGTAGAAAAGCTCGTTGCCTATCCTCATGATAGTGACTAGAGTCTGGCAAGGGTGATTCGGAGTGAAAAGGGAGGAGAGCAAAGGGAGAAGAATGGTCCCGGCTGGATATGGCAGCTAAGCGAATGGTACTTATTCTTTCTTACGCGCGGAGACACAACGATTTCTCTTCATTGTCCGGGGGCGACACACATTATTTTCCTGCACTTTATCACCATTTAGAGCAATGCCCGCAAGGGGTCTGGCTGATGGTCACTCACTTCACGATACAAATGTGTGGTTCGGTGTGAGTACGTGTTTGTTATTTCCTGAGACTCGTTTCTTCACGTCCTTCACGTACGCGTCGCCAATGTAATCGTGTTTTTTTTTTTTTTCATATTCGCTCAAGATCCCCGCAGCTTTATCTGCCATCGCTCAGTTCCCCATAGATCTCCCGGGCTCTCGCACAGCAGAACGCCCAACTCGTTAGCCACACATTCCAACATTGGCATATCTGAGTCACGTCACTTTCCTTTATTGTGGACTCTGCCATGGCCCAATCCGTGTGCCAGAGACAAATGTGGGGAAATTATTGAAAAATATGAAAACCATTCAACTTTGTCCGGACAAACCAAAACCCTCTGGCATTGAGCATTGAGTGACAATCACCGATACCTGCAGGGGGCGATACCTGAAGCGTGTATTGATCCTGAAATGACATCGTTAATTATTGAATATTCTGCGTGGTCACGTACGCAATCAACCCGTTCACTGTTATTCCCATCAAACTCCCGGTGGACCGCGTCGGGGAGGGTTATATGGAGAATTTTTATGCGATCGACTCAAAATGCGGAAACGATAAAGAAATTAAAAAAATGCACTTTTTTGCAGGTCAGAATTTTAATGTCGAATTTAATAATGAAATTTTGTGCAATTGATCGTTTCGTGCCTCGGGTGTGACAAAGTTATTTATAGATTGGGCAGACTCGGAGCAGATGCTATTGATATGGTTTAGTTGGACGTTGTAGGGTTGATAGGCTTGAAAGCAACAATCGCGGATGTAGGGCCACTTGATCTACCAAAGCCAGTGTTCAAGTCCATGAAAGCAATGTTGTTGAATGTCAAGGCTTCTTGTTTCCGGACAATTTGCCACTGAGAACACTCTTCACATCCCCCGCCTCGAACGCAGAGACTAAAAGAGAGAGAGAGAGAGAGAGAGAGAGAGAGAGAGAGAGAAAGGGAGATAGGGTAAGCGATGTCTACGCGTGTCAACGCTAATGGCCGAGGAGATAAGGGTTGACGCGACAGTTACTCGGTAATTGGGTTATGTAGTGTAATACTAATAGCGATAATGATCATTCGTAGCTTATAAGGAGGGCTCTGCGAGGACGGGACACATGACTACGTCAAAGGAAGGTAATGTACGCCGACATAGCTCGAGGGCGCGTGCCCTTATAGAACACTATATAACCTCCTCGGCTCTCTCCGTCTATTTCTCTTAGTTCAGACTAGCCCCTCCATCTTCCTCTTATAAAGTAATGTATAGGAACCTCAGGAGAGAAACGGAGAAGGCAAGGATATCATTTACGTAGTAGCGAGCGAAGGGTGAGCATCCACATTTTCCCGGTTGACCCTTCAACCTGCTCCAAAGGTGCTACATCAAGAGCCGGAGCTACTTGTTATCATTGCTCGGGCTCCTATATCACTCACTCGCTCCCACATATCTCGGGCTCTTCTTCAAACCCCCTTGAACTCGAACCCTTGTCATTTTGGGCCAAGATGTGAAAACAGGCGGAGGACAAATCGACCAGGAAGAGAAATAGAAGGAAAAACATCTCACGAAATTGCTCGGAACAGAATTAACTAATAATTCAATGAATCGATTAGGAATTGATTTTTGGCATTCGATCGGCTGATCAAAAGTTCACTCTCCGAAGATTTACCTCATGAAACTCTTTGACGTTTGATAACAAGAAACGTTTTGTAAAAACTTGGAATAACGCTGTTTACATTGATGATCGTACGTGATTTGATTTGTCCTCGGAAATGCACTTTTTCATGAGTGAGCAATCGTTCAAGTCTTCTCCGTACTGATTAGGACAGACAGATGGTAATGTGATGAATTACTGGAGTGAGGTTAGTTCGTTCAGGTTCATCCGCTGTTTTCAATCTCTCTCCGGTGCTCCGATAATTGGTTCGATGGCTGGTTAGCGAGCAACACGAGTTTTCCAGCAGCATTATATGAAGAGCGATGTATGGGTGGGTCGACTCATCGTAGGCTGAAGGAAGGGGGGAAAAGGGTTAGAGCAGAGAGAGAGAGAGAGAGAGAGAGGGTGAGAAGGCAAAGGTGTGACGTGTGCCCAGAGCTGCGAGAGAGATTACCTCTTGTCCCGTGGTGAATGCAATACGGGCCTCGTGCGAACGATAATCCTGACGATTTAAACGCCCCCTCACTCTTCTTCTCCTCGATAGAAGCTTCAATGACATAAATAAAATTAGCACGATCGCTTTTGAGGGTTCTCACCAGAAAATCGATATGCTCGATGCATAAAGCGCACCAAATTCATGAATAGACAAATCTCTCTGTCCGCAGTTTCGTTTTTCCGATTCAGACACAACCATTTACTACTAATGGGTTAAGGGTTGATAAATATACTCATATTTGTACAAGTACACTACATTCACGTCAATCGTGAGTACATGAATAGCACGATTATCATATATCGATGTGCCATTAGCCCCCGCATTCATCGTAATTTCGTTCAACTTCTATTTTCCGAATTTATCACCTCCGGACCTGCTTTTTATGAAATTCTCATCAAATTCGATAAAATATTGAAAAACCCGTTTCCCAATGTCCACGATCCATTCTGAAATATTAATCCTAAATGCCCTTAATAAAGGACTTTTTTTTTCTCTTATGCTGCGTCCGCCGAGTGCATGAAAAATGAATGGACGTTATTCACGTTCTATGAGCTTTGAAGAGATTATCCGACTGAGTCGAAAGGAATTGCCGTTACCCGGCAGAGAAGACGATCAAACGTTCGAAACATATGGGACTATACTCCGTTATCTCACGGATTATATTCACTCCCCCCCCCCCCACCCAACCCTTTCCCGTTATCGCTCATCATCGAGTCACCGTAAATGTCTTCGACCTCTCACTCATATCTTCACACTTTATTGCTCCAGAAAGTGTCACGTGCTTTCTCCACCACCTCACGCAAGTGCTCATTTGAATATATGACGTGTAAGGGAAACAGGTTTCGCTCTCCTCCACACATCGTCGTCTTTGATCACTGGCACGTTTTTAATTACAGATCCGAGAATTTTTTCGCAGTCGTCTATTACGACTGACACTGCGAGCTCTAACGAGACATATACATCTATCCACTTTACGTATAAAGCGTTTGGGGGAACCTCCCACTTTATATATCGTCACAGCTTATTCCGGTCTCTTGGGATGTGACACGTTTGCTAGCAAGATACGTGCACGCATTCTATCACCTTTATAAATCCAGCTCGTGTCAACTCTCCTCTCTCATCTTACTTATGGCCTTTCCCACTCGGTAGTTCCATCACGTCAAGCTCTTGTCAAATGTACACCAGCCCATTGCAGTATCTACGACACACTAACTTTTGTGATGACGATAACAAACCACTGGGCCAGGGAGGATATGAGAATCGTTATGAAACGAGGGGAGTTACTTCATTGATTGTCATTAGAAAAATTGATTATTTCTCGTCGAATTTGATTTCCTGGAAAACTAAAATGTTGCTGGATCGTCGATACAGGATGAAAGGAACGAGAAGAAAAAATGTGGGGGGTAAAAGGTTCGGAGAACGAGAGGACGTTGACGAGATGGAATTTAGAAAAAGGAATTCCCAACGGATGCGTCACCATGAAAATCTTACCGAGAACCATGCAGTTGATAATGTATCGACAACCTGTTTTAGGAAAGTATCTGATGGGAAAAAGTATACAAGAATAAAATGGAAAACGAAAGAGAGGGAGGGAGAAAGTGGAGGATGTAAAGGTTGAGAGGGAAACGAGGTAAGTATATATGTGTTGCGTTCACAAGGGGACGTGAAAGACTGTAGAACTTGACTGAGGGTTCGCCATGTAGGTTGCAAGATGTTGGAAAGTGCAACAGAGGAAAAGAACTCGAATGAAGCGAACACATTGAGAAAAACAGAGTGATAGAGAGGAAAGAAGTAAAAAGGAAGAAAAAAAACGGAGGAAAGGATGAAAAATGGGGTGACAGTTGCCGAGTAGTCACAGCAGGGTCGCTGTCCTGGGAATGTGTAGGAGAACAGATAACGCTAAGTGCATTACGTTGCTGCACTGGCTTTATGCTTGCACAATGACCAGACTCAATGTTCCCTCTCTCATACTTTCTTTTGTTACTCTATCCTCTCTCCACACGTACGAACGATATCTCTCTCCCTCTTTCTCTTTTTTTTTGCTGTTACATTTACACGGACCTGCATTCTATTTCTGAGTTTTATCCCAAAATCGGGACATGCAAATACAACGGATTTTATTTTGCCTCCAAGCTACTCCCTACAATTTCCAGTCGAATTCAGTTTAGAAAAATAGGTCAATCCGTCCTTTTGCGTAAAATTCGTTTGGCCAACCTGATCGATACAGAGAACCATTCATCGATGAAATCGAGTTGGTTAGTTTTTTAATTCGTGTCAATCGTTACAGCAGAAAAATGTCATGCCAATAGCTCGATTTAATCAACGAGTATAGAATAGTCCCATTTGATCGTTGATGAGAAAGCGTTCAATTATGAGTCAAGCGGATCAGTCATGTCCTGACTAATACGATGTAAAACCTTTCGGTGTCTGTGAATAGCCGAACGGAGCTAGATCCTGCGGATGATAATCATTAACGATGGAGGAGCAGGGATTACCTGTAAATTGCAATTTTTTCTGGCCAGCAAAGTTGATGATTTTTTAATTTTTTTAAATTTCGTTCGATATCGTCGTTCGTAACTTCACGCAGTGACCATCGGAATGTCGTTCCAAAAAACCGGGCACGTCCCCTACACGTCTTCGTATATTTACGATGATATTTTAGCTCCAAAAAAAAAAACTTTCATTCTCATTACTGTTATCAGCTGCGGTGGATTTTGTAGTGGATTTGAGTCCCGAATCACGTCAAGCTCGAAGGGGAGAAAGCCAGTGATGAGAAGGGGAGGCGTCGTAATGGAAGAGAAAGAGAGAGAACGAGTGTGCAAGTGAGAAATTCACATTTCACGAGGCCCGTGGCTGGTGCACGATACCATGGTAGATAATGATGAGTGACTGTGTGCGGGATGGATGTCACGTGTGGTTCACCAACGCGATCTCTGTTGCCAACGTGACATTCACCACAACAGGGTGTCATGCATCTCACAATATCACGATACCCATTTTCGATCTCTATTTTGTGGCAAACCCTTTCGTCATAAACTGATTTTTCGAGAGATAATAAAAGCTTCGACCCATTTTTCAGTTTTTTCTCCGAGTTGTCAAGCCCATCGCTGGGTTGCTGGGTTGTTTGGGGATTCTAGGGAAAGGACTGAGGCTAGAAATGGTTGAGAATCATATTTCCAGAAATATATCGGTCCACGCACTTGGGTCAACAGCAAATGACCGTGAGAAATCAGTCCAAGAATATTTATCGTCCTCCGTATCGTGATCAATACCAATCCCGTGATTGGTTCATCGAGGCCCTTCAGCACGGACTGGTGTACCCTTTTATTTTGGACAAATGTCCTTTCTTATCGGCTCACACCTCGTACGGTCGGGGTAAAATAAATCTTGGCGCGATCATAATGAAAATTATTTGAGCGTCAAAAATGGTAATAAAATGAAAGTACGAAAAGTGTTGAAAGGCATGAAATGCAAAGGTTTGTAGAGAGAGAGAGAGGGAGAGAGCGTGTCGTGAGAAATCGGGGAAATTAGCTTCCTCGTCGTTAATGCACGTCGCGAAGCGCAGCGTCAGCGATTTTCTTTTAACGGTGGGAGGTCCACCTTGTACGCCTTGTACAAAGTATATTAGAGGAAGTTTAGACAGAGAACGAGAGCAAGCGAGAGAGACAGCGATTCAGAAATGAAAAGTGTGCAGGAGAGAGGAACCTTCAACCTCTTCTTGGCACCTTGTGCAGTGCCTCTGGTGCGCTCCCTCTGGTTACAGCGACGTATGAAAACCCATCAGCGCTCCGGACGGGCCAATTTAAGTACAAAAGCCGTGTCTACGATGTAGTCCCAGCATAGTGGACTTCCGCTATATAATGCAATATAAAGGCTGTCCTGACTTGAAATTCCATAAATTCAGCAGCTCGCAGCGCGAGAATCTCAGTGAAAAGCTGTTCTCGATTTTATTTTATTTCTCAAGGTGACAATCTCGGAACCGAACGCCAACAACAATAGCCAATCGATTGAATAACGATATTACGTGCAAAGTTATTATTATGTCGAAGATTGTTAATTATAATTATATATTCCTTGATTATCTTAATTATTATATTATTATTATAACATCGTTCTTATCACCGAATCGCGTTGACAAAATTTCGCGTAACTAGCCAATTCCATTTTGCGTCACTTTTACTTTGTGACGAGATTTTATCCATCACTCTCGTTGCCCTGCTTTGTCGGATAATGTACGCGATGTACCAATCATTTTCGAAAACATATTCAAACAAGTAATATTGAAGCATCAATTATCGGAACGTTAACCGCACTATGGAAATGTCCTGAACTAATTAATATGTCGAGCAAACATACCTCTGATAATATGATCCGAATTAAACAGGTAATCAATGCAATGCCAATGGCTCATTGGAGTATGTAAAATTTTCATTACTATTATTATTATTTTTTTTAATGTGCGTAAATATTTGCTATAAAAATAGAATTTGCGGAGAGAATCCTAAAAAATGTCCGACCGGGTGTATTTTATGTCGAAAGATATTTGGCCTCACATTATCGCGTGCGAAAAATATCGCTGAGGATTCGTACGAATTTGGAGGTCCGCGTGTGTTTTCGTCGCGAGAGAGAAGAATGCCCGGATATTTTTTCTGATTCCGCTTGGGCGAAGCTCACCTCCCACGCTTATCCTCTTTTCAGCCTGTTAAATTGCAAAATATCCCGTGGGAAATTCAGCTCGTATCGTGTCTTGTATGGTTGCCGGAAGCTTCAACCCTATTTTTAGAAACTCCGGATATTCTTTGGGTAAAGAGCCAGGAGGCGAGACTGTTTCGTAGAAAATTACGTGCACGCATATTTGTTTTTCATCATCGAGTCATGAACTGCATAAAGTTAATAATAATTAGTTTTATTGACCATTGCTCGAAATATAAATGCAAGCAAAAATAATAGTTGAGAAAAGTTTTAGTCTGGACGAAATGGAAGGATTGAATATTTCGTTAATTTGTCTTGTGTAATGACGTGACAAAATTTATAAAATTTAGTACTTCGACTAAGCTCGCCGAATGGCTCGCTCTTCTAAGGCAGCCGATTCAATTACGAGCATCGCAACGAGGGCTTTTCAACCTTGCCGCTCATTGCATGTTTTAAACTTACTGCAGCATTCACTCCGCGCTCTTCGTCACATACATATATACCATCTTTTTTCTCTTGTTTCTCGTATTCTCTCGCTTTTACTTATTTCGTACCACCAAGACTCTCTTTCCAGCTCCATTGTTTCCACAATGAATTAAGCAACAAATAAAATATAAAACCATTCTCAGCACTCTCAGAGCATGCACTCAGGATAATGGATGAGAGCTAACCAAGTCCTTTATACACCATGATTTACTTTTCCTAAAGTAAAGTGCTAATTTGATATTTCACCATTAATTCAACAGAGCTACTTCCCAAAATGGCAACTTGGTCCTAAATCTTTTTACGTGCAATATTTAATAAATCATTGCAAATGAATAATTTTTTTTTTTCATTTTTTGTTGAATTTTATTTGAATTAACAGTTTGGAATTAAATGCCTTGGGGTAAGAAATTTCTTCGTCAAGGTTTTGGTCAGTTGAACAAACGATGATGGGTGCAGGGATTTTTTTTTTGCTGGCTCGGTTAAGGGTTAATGAAAAAAATGGAGCGGCACGAATTACGAGATCTCAAAGTAACAATCCATAGGGTCCAGAATCTCTATCAACTTTATCAGAGGTTGGAACGTTTTTTCACAAATCTGTTTGTCGAGACCGACGTACGTTTCACGTGGATGAACTATTTAACTCGAGACAAATAGAACGCGAGGAGGTTTTCCTTTAACCAGTCCCTAAGCAGACCCTCGGAAGTCGTTTGACGCTCTGAACCGTTAGCCATTCCGCTTTCACGGAAATGCGTAAACATCGTGAATGGACTTGAATCCTACAGCTCAATCGGAAATTAAATTCGTGACTAAACTAACGGGCATAGCCGCGGATTCCTGCCACACTATTCATCGAAAGTTCGGGACAAAAAAAAAGTGGAAACTATTTTAAACATTGGAAAGGCTCGTGGTTAATTATGTAGCATGAAGGGGGAAACTAATTAATCCGGAGTTGGACGCGGCAACGTGTATTCTAGTCTGGAACTTCTAAAAGTCGATTTTCGTGCCATTTCGTCAGGATTTGGAGTGTCTCAGTGATGAGGGAAATTACTCAAAGATTTGTGAATTATATTCATTCCGAGACGGTCCCCTGGCCATCTAGGACTTATGACGCTCTATGGGAATCTTCAAAACTGTAAAAGTCATCTTCCCCCATCACCGTAAGTGAATATTTCTAGGCCCAGGACCTGGAATCCTTTCAAAAGCTGAAATTTTTGACTTTTTTTATTATAACATTTATTAATATAAATTATTTATTATAATTATGAAATTTTAATCGATCAAGCGAGCTTTGTTGATACGAATTGAAATTCTGTTTTTACTTATTCCGCTTTCATTTAGAAATTTGTCAAAATAAATTCACATTCACGCTCTCCATTGGAATGTTATTGGAGAATTGGCTTCGGAAAATGCGCGGAGAGTTTGGAGGTCGGAGCTTCGAAATAATATTTCTCACAAAATAAATAGGAATACGAGAGGAGGATTCGCTATTATTCTCTGAATATATACGAATAGCTAACATTTTCATTTTCAGGCGTTTTTCCAACTTTCTTACCGCAGTAACAACGCATATGTGTATGTGTATGGGTTTCGATATCGTCGATCGCGAAGCAGATTTTACGTATCGATAAAAATAGGTGGAAAAGAGTATTTGATACTATATTGTCCAGCACTAGGAGGAAAAACGAGAGAGAGGACGAAGAGAGGAGAGCTGGAGATTGCCAAGCTTGCCAGCGTCTGGGTCGTCGTTCTCGTATGTTTTATTGAGGATCTTGGGGGATCCCCAAGCGCTCAGTGTGCAAGGATTCAAACCTAAACCGCGCACGCACATACATTGATAAACGTAGCCCCGAGATCGCGGCACTGCTATTTCCATCGCGAGAGCTGCACACAAACCAGCGTACCAGGGAAAATACGATCACGATATCCTCCGAGAACTTCGCATGAGGATCTTTCTACACCGCTCATCCCTCCTAAGGAATCTCGTCTTGCTTTTCCTCTATACATATATGTGATGACACGAATGTCTACGGATTTACGAAATTGGCGACGACGCGAGGACGTCCGCGTGAGAAAAAGACAACGTCGAAAGAAATCTCAGATTTCTTGATAAGCAAAAAGTTCCGGCTGCGATATTGAGTGCGTTGATATATCGCGAACTTGCGCCCTTCCTCGACCCTTTGATGCGCGGATCGACAAATGACTTCGATATATACGAGACATCCTCGGATACAAATCTAAGCGTCGAGGGACATTCCGAGCGCAGGATTCTGAAGACGAAGAAGCTCAGAAATTTCTCTCGCCACGGCAGGAAACTTCCAAGATAATTAATAATTAATAATCGTACAAGAAAAAAAAAAAAAAAAATTGCCTAAAGACAAAAAATCGATATTTCGTCGACAATTGAAAAACGAAAATAAAAACAACCAATGATTCGCATTTGATAAAAGGATTACGTCAAAAGTAGCTAAGAAAATGTTCGCTCTGGCTCCCGGAAGTCGTTTACTTCGTTAATCTTAAATTTGGAGACACTCCGTACGTTTATTCATACACGCGAGTGAAGGAAACCGCGAAAATGGAAAAGCCGTAAAGAAATCTGGACCCAGCTGTGTTTGAATTTGTAACTTACATGAAGATTTGTCTTCATGGGGCTAGAAAAGGCGTCGACGATTCCATACAATCCTCGGGCATAAACTCGTTACACGTCGTATCGAATGGAAGGTCGTATGCACGGTTCCCCGCCGCATCCGGTATGTAGTGGTTTCTGGAACGACAGTCGGATATGTGGAGGAACTGGAGAATGAGATAACGATATATGCCGGGCCGCATCTGATCGTCGGTTGCAAATACATATATTTTGTTCTACTTGCTTGTCTCCCTTTTCTCATTCTATTTTTCCGCGTCGTAAAAATGCGGCGACGATTGCCAAGAAATTCATTGCACAATTACAGAGCAATTGCAATATGCCTGGATGACGATGAGAAATAATTTATTTTGCATCGAATTTCTCCAATTCCACTGGCTACTTCCGTATTTTTTAAAATTATTTTTCGTGGATAATTAAATTGTAAGAATTGCTCAAAGTAATTTGAAAAAAAAAATGGAAATATTCGGTCTGTCTTAGCAGATAAAAGCCGCAGCCCATTTTTCTCTCACTTCTCATCTCGTTTTTCATTTCCCTTTATCCACCAACTTTTCCGGACACGTAAGAAGAACGAGTCTCGAAAAGTTTGGCTGGCATCTCACGTTCGCTCGTCCTTTCTCAATAACACGAGCCATAAATCTCTCTTGGTACTAAAACTATATAATTTTAAGCTCAATCTTACCACGATCCCTCGTATATTCCCAGCAATCCTTTCTCATTGCTGCCTCAACCTTTCCATCCTAACAGAACGTAATTATCTGCGGAATTTCACTAACAATTGCAATTAACTTTATTAAGAAACTCATGAGCATAATCGGCCGATGCGATCAAGAGATTTGCTAGAGCTCCGAGACAAGTACATTTGCAGCTCCATTTCGTACCCTTCGTACCCGCCATTCCCAGACTCCGAGACTATATTATCTTCGAATAAAATGATTTTCCCTGGTGGGGAATAAAATTGCGTGTCGTTCTGGTTAATTAGCGATTTACACTCGCAGTGACGTTTCGAAGCAAACGAAATATTGTTCCAGTTCTCTGAGAAACTGAAAAATGTGTCAAGGTCCGAGGATGTCGAAGAAAATGTGGGAAACGCCTTTTTTATTTTCTTTTCTTTTTAGATTTTACCCCCCCCACACCTCCCCCCCCCCCCCCCCCCCACCCCCCCACCCCCCCCACCCCCCCCCCCTCCTCCTCTCTCTTTCGCTCTCTCATACGCTCTGTCTTTCCTTCTAAACCGTGAATCGAGGAAACGGTCAGTGTTCAATGGCCGTTATAATCCCTCCATTGTGATCGACACAATGAGCCATTCAGGAAGAGAGAGGGCCTTGAATTCCACATAAAGTATGGCTCCATAAACGGCTACAGAGCACACTAAAGCTTACCAGTAGATTTCTCTCTCACGCTTCTGGTAATTGATATCGTTGGATATCGTAATATATACGACGGTTCGACGTGTCGTATCAACCTCCAATTTCTACTTTTTTATTTATCACTCACCTCTTCTTTTTCATTCAGTCAAAATATATCCTCTTGACCCCGAACTCTCATAAACTGGATGGAAAATCGACTCTGAAATATTTTCTCGTCGACCGAGCACGCACCGATCAAACGCTTTTCTCTACTGTCTGCTCTTCCTGGAACACTCCTTATCCACTTAGGAACGGGCAAGAGTGTCGGAGAGAATATGAAAAATCGTTAGGATGCACTTCCTCCATGGACAACTTTCTTATGACCCCGAACAACTTTCCTCGTAACGAAATATTGTGTTTCCAAGTTTTGATCAAGGGCCTCGGACGGATAAAATATAATCAAATTACTTGTAAACCCTAGAAAGTAACAAACGATTCTTCGTACACTTTCAATTGATCTTTTCAGAATTGAGCCATTTTTCTCTCGAGTGTGTACGTCCGCGAAATTATATCAACAGAACCAATATGTTTCCTTAATCTTTGACATAAAACTAATTTCATCGAATTCTAATCATTTCAAATTTTCCTATGCTTTTAACATGGCAACATTGTTGTGTGAAGAAACTATCGAAATCTTCGATGAAAGTAGTTCGTCCTCATTGCTGCGTCCCATGAGAAAATGATTAATTGAATGTCAACATTTAATAAGCACGTGGGAATTAAAAGTTATAGTCGTTCGACCAGTAGCGATAAATTTTTATTTTTTAAGTTGCTCCGTTCATACGTTTCTTCATATTTTCAATCGACAGCACAGACTCAAGCTCTTCGAAACGTCTCTCCCAAATATTTTGATCTCTATCACCGAAACTTTATTTTTGGCATGACCGAGAGTAGGGAAGACTGTCACGTGGTGGAGTTAAAATTTAGCGGACATATTTATCATACTACGGAGGCATAATACCGTGCGTCGAGGTGACATAATTCATGATTTTTTGTTTCTCAAGCCCGTGGTTCCGAGATAAAAGGGCTGCTTTTCAGGGAGGTAACTGGGGAGCGAAAAAAATACAAAGTTTGTGACAAAAAGACGTAAAAGAGAAAAGACAAAACCCTCGGAAAGTTTTTGAGCGTTTGTGGAGTTGAAAGAGAGGTCGCTCTCGTCCGCGGGGTCGGGGGGGGGGGGCAGAAAAAAGGGATTGATATAGCCATAGTCAGCCAACGATCCTGCTACGTTGAATTTTTTATCTGTCCTCGAAGAGGAGTGTACTTATACGACTTATTCTGCTATCCTCACCACGTTCTATACCCACATTCACAGGACATTTCACATTAACTTTAACTGATGAGGGTACACAGCTCCAGAATTAATATTACATGAATGTTTATCTAGAAGGAAAAGCAAACGTTACAAGCTGTTGGAGGATCGACGAAAAAATATTCCGGACCGAAATGATCGAAAGGAGCATGAATTATTGTGACAGAGAGTAATATAAATTCCATAGTTCATCGTTCTTTGTACGAAATGTCAAAAAAACGTTATTCCTTTGTCCAACAGAAACAGACGAATGATTATTCAAATGGAAATACCACGAGCCGTCGAAAACGAAGCTCAACTTTGACATTTCGTTGGGAAGCTATAGAAAAAATGGTTGCTAGAATATTTCATTCATAACTTTTATTAATTATGAATACCAGAAAATTAGGAATTACGTGAAAAATGAGTTGCGAGGGCGTTGGCAAAAAGAGGAGGCTGTTGAGTTGATGAGGAATTCCCTATGTAAAGTATGTACCATTATACGCGTACAAGAGAGATACAGACACGTCAGAATGAGGGTAGAGAAGAAAAGAAAAAAGTAAAGTGAAAAAAAAAAGCACCAACGAACGAGAAAGAAGACAGCATTGGGCTCGCTCTTCCACGTCCGACGGCTAATGGCAATGGATAGTGAGAAAAAAATTTCATTACGAAGTGGTTTTAGCCTCGCTTGTTCTCGTCGGGTTACCTCGCATTGCACGTACACCAGCCTCTCATTTCCATGTTACGTAGTCCGGAACCCGAGAGAGGAGACCAACTGAGTGACATTAACATGGACCGCAGAGAAGGAGAGATGGAGCAAGAGCAAGAGTATGAAGAATTTAAAAAAAAGAGCAAAAAACATTTTGACTCGACTTTTTACCGAAAAATCGATTTGCCTCTGTCGATTCGACCAGCACCGCCAAACTTCCATTTCCATGAGTAAAACGTGATCGGCCTAACTTCCCTGATTGAAAAAAAAAAAAAAAAAAAAAAACGATCAATTGAGCTCGACAGAGGGACACGCCTGTTGGGGAATTTTGGAATTGAATATAAAAGTATTTTTGATCAAGTTTATTGTTCTTCTCACGGTTAACCTTTCTTTTGCACGGAAATTGAAAAATCGTCCCTGCAGGAAAAATGTGCGACGAAGCAAAGAGCTACACAGAATTTTTTTCATTTTGATATTTTACATTTTGTTTCAGTTTCACAATTTTCGTGATTGGTTTTCTGAATTTACGAAAAATCGGACTCTTGCACAAAGTTTTCGATGCAAGTCGAAATAAAATTCTCTGTAATTTTTTTCGCTCCATTAATAAATACTTACTCCTGGATTTGACGAATTTAAAAAACTTGGAATTCAGTCTCTACGGAGCGTCGCTAAAATAATATTTCAAACAATAAACTGTTTCTCCTTCTCGATGAAAATATTCAACACAAACGATTCGTATGTCCATGCCGACTGGGCAACGTTTGTGTGTCGCGAGCGCAATGGTTGAATGCTCGCACGGGCGACATTTTATTTAATTACTGGCTGTCCTCGCGGCGTGACCCGCGGTACGAAACATAATTTGAGTTTCCATTCCGAGGTATTCTGAAAAAAGGGTTTGAGAAAAAAATAAAAAAGAGAGAAATTTTGAAATATTTGAGTTGATTATGAAAACTCGTAGGAGTCCGAATATTTTTCTTTACGGGTTTCGAGAGATATTTTTTCGTCTGTCAAGATGAGCGTGAATCAGCGTTGCTGTATCATTTGCCCTCATATTTCGGGGCTTGAGGGCTTTGCCGCTCGACGCCTTTGGCTACAGACTAATTTTTCATGCCGGGGTATAGTCGTTACAAAACAATGTTGAGGACGCACGGTCGCTCGTACGCAATGTTTGTAAACCATTAGTCCGAGTATAACTGAGCAGCGTGGGGGCTGTTCATACACACACAGTCGAGAATGCTCATTCTCGAATGTGCCCTCCCGCTGTACAAAGTTGTGTTGATCCTCATATCTCGGATCCCGAGATACGGGCTCGACTCTAAAATGCACGCACTGGGATTCGAGCCTCCTAGTACGAGGGTTCATTGTAACACGGTCTTTCCCGCTCTTGGCAATAAGTTTTTCGGCGCCAATTTGCTGTCGTTATAGCTCCGAGTCCCTCAAATACACACTTGGCAGAAAACCCATAGTTTTTCATTGTATTCGAGTTCCTCGTTAATCTCCTTTTGAAAAAATCATCGAAACCTTTTCAGTCTGCTGGCTGAACGTCTCGTTCAAGTGTCTGGAGTGACGCCCTTCGTTATTTTTCGTCTGCTTCGCTGTCAATTAGGCTGAAGCTTTCCGTTTAATATCTTCATGAATATTCTGTTGTTTTTTAAAATGAAAAAATGCTCGTTGGCAAAGCGTAAGTTTTTAAAGCCTCGAAAAATAAAATATAACAGTCTGCATTGTTTCTTACCCCCTGCACGTTTTCAACGCTCCTGTACCTCATTATTCCGAACTTATTAAATCCTGCTGTGTACTCGTGTTTTTTTTTTTCTTTTAATTTATACGAGATGAAATGCAACGAATGAACGAAGAGAGAGAGAGAGAGAGAGGGAGAGAAAGGGAAGATAAAAAAAAACAGAGATTGAATGTCTCGTCTCATGGTTGATAATTTCTTGGCTCTCGGTACAGTTCCGAATGGTCCTTGGTATTCCTTGAGATGACGCATGACAAGGATAATAGAAGCCCTAAGGGTTTCCACCGTACATGCGAATGGATAATGTACAAAGAAGAAGTAAACTTCTCACCCTCGAGAAACTTTCTCCTCTTTTCCTCCTGCCCGTTATCCTGTTCGTCATCCTTCTTGAGTCTTTCCCCTTTTTATAGCCACTCTTCGTCTTCATCCCTCAGGCTTGACAATGTGCCAGGCCTGAGATAAAATTTCACACGACTTATACATTTTTATGTATCTCTATAGACATATATACGTCAAGGTATATACTTCAATTTGCGTTAGACGAGAGCTAAACTTTTCTCAACTCTCATAATATCTTCTGTACGTAATTCGTGTTTCTAGTACTTGTGTCTCATCAACCCTTGCCTGCTATCTGCACAGTACACCCTTGACGCAATCGTGTCAAAATACCAAGTTCACTACTTCTAAATTGGACCCCACGAAAAAGTGATGCGACGCGACTTTTGAGAAAACCAAAAACGTTTCTAGTCTGGAAAACTTGAACAACGAACCAAATGGTCCCTTGGGGGCATGATAGGAGGGAACAGTCACCTCGACCCTGCCATGTCTATAGATATGCATTGCAGCGAGTTTCCCATGAAATCCCAACGCTGCTCTGGGCTCATGGAAAATGAAAAAAAAAATGATTGTAACCTCTTGACCTTCGGAATTTTGAATTCAATGAATTTTTTCCTCATTTTAATCAAGTAATTAAATTCAAATAATATTTGTCAGACTTTTTATCAGCAGAGTTGGTTGAATCGTGCAATAAAAGTGAAGTTGTTCGTTATTTTGGGAAGCGCAACGAAAAACGTTATTCTCATAATAATTCTGATGCTCTGAAAGCCTTTTGCATATTATAAAATAACTCGAGGGAGCAAGAGCGTTAATATTCAAGGAATACGACTGTGCGATTAATTAAAAGTTCGGAAATGATAAGCGGGAGGAATAAAACGTTCTCGAGTAGAATATAAGGCATAAAAAATAAGAGTACGTAGGGTTAGTAGTAAAAATAAGAGAAAAAGTGAGCGTGTAAACGAATGGAAAAGCTGCAAGGGGAGAAGGATTGAAAACAGATGAAGAAGATAAACTGAACGACGAAAGCATTTGTCTCCCACCCTCCTTCACTATTGGCACAATTAACAGGCAAGTTGTTTCGAGCTTAATTGGATGTTTTGCGTTGCGTTCAAGTTCCTCACTCTCCCTAACCATCTCCCTAAAGACTATGATCGCGAAAGCGCATGAATTAAAATGTGAGAGACTCTCATGAAGCACTCGCAATGAATATCTCTCGAACTTTGTTCCCGAATAAACAGAGGAATACGTCTGCCATAACATATACTTTTTATAGGCTGAAAACGTGTTCATTCTCTCCCTCCTACTTCACTCTCTCCTCTTGCTTTCTTCTTCTTTTCTCGTTTCCTTCAAACTAAGCCCCATATGCAATTTTACTGTACGCACCTCCTCCAGCCTCGACCCTCTCCAGTATGTTTTTCCAGCGATATAATTATGCTCCGAAAGACAAAAGCCCAGAGTTATAACAGCAAGACTGTAGGCACCTTGTGTATACACCGTGTCGAAGAAAATATTTATGTAACGTGTGCCCTGCTCGATCAATGTGAGGAAAAAATAATATTGTCTCGCAAGAGTTATTGAAACGAACAACCAAAATCGGGCATACCCCAGAATTTCCCTATTTTCTTTGCAATGTTTCCGTGTTGACGTTAAATTATGATGAATCCTTTTCCTTCGAGCACAATCCGTCACGTGAAAAATTAAAATTAACACGAGTCAACTCTAAGAGCGAATAAGAACCATCGCGGAGGAGATAAAAATCCATGACGCAGTAGTAAAAGCCAGTAACTGGTCAGGCACGTCAGCTCATTCCTCATCCTTATCGTCGTTATTAGTTTTTTCAACTTCTCTGATATACGCCGGACTTAATTGTGGAACATCCACGGGGTAAATATAGCCGATGGAAAATTTAATCTTTAGCAACGAAAGCATGTAACTTCAGGCACAAGAATCTCGCCGTATTATTGTACGACTTGATGGCGTTGTACGTGATTCGGGTTCATTGCCGAACGAAAGCCAGGGGATCAATGTAGACGAGGTAGTAGAAACGTGGGAGGGAAATCATCACACACAGCTTGAGGGAGAAAAAATGCCAAAGCCAGGAGTCGGATCACACAACTTTCTTTTCTCCGAATACAGAAATCCAATATCAAACCTGACGAATCTAGCACGTCGAGGTGAATGAGCCTCGTCTTTATACATGCCCACGTAGGAAATTATACTTCGGTGTATATAGAGCTCAGGACTCAGCAGAGAACGCACAGGGGACATGCGAAAAGTGAGTATAAATGATAAATTCATTTATTTGCTAAATCTTGCTGGAGCATGGGAACGAGGGGTCAAATGAAATCACACAAAATGCTCTGCGAATCAGTGAGTTTTCGTTTCAATTGACACACTTATTTGGCACAATATTCTCAAGGACTCTGCGCATTTTTTTGCTGAGAATTCAATTTTTATGAATTGAAAATTCATGCAGAGAGCGCAGCTCTGATTAGAGTCGTGAATGCATCCCTTCGTTGACGCGAGAATGTTATTTTTTGTGCTACGCCACGTTGTTCCATTCTTTAGTTCGACAGCAGAAATTCTCCCGTCCGTGATGCTGCTCCAGGAGCTTGCGAAGCTTGAAGAATGAGTAGAAAAGGCAAAATCCATGGATGAGTATGTGTGTTAAAAAAACTAGACGCAATTACATTCTCTCTGGGACGAAAAATATACTCGCAGGTGCACACCGGAAATACGCTCGGCTCTTGGGGAGGTCAAACTTTTACCCCCAAGCACTCTTACATCCTCCGCCAGGGCTGCGCACAAGTATATATATAAATATATATCTATATGTATGAAGTTTTGTGCGGACCCAAGTACACGAAGGAAGAAGGGAAGAAAAGTAGAAAGAAAAATGTTAGCAGAGGCTATATGATGGGGCAAAGTAAAAGCAGCAGAGAAGAGGATATAGAAGGAAGCTTCGAAAAGTTTGGAAATATCGAAAGATCCAGGAACCGAAGAGAATATACGTCTCCCTCCGGCCGATGAAGAGAACGCCAGTTCATTGTTGACTCTCTTGATTTTTTTTTTATTACAATGTTGTTCTTTTTCTTTCTTCATTCGGACTTGCACTTTTTTTTACTTCTCGTTCCACTCGCGCTCGCCCTTTCTCTTTTTCTCTCATATGCACACATTCTCCCTGTCTCCCTCTCTGGATTCGTAGAGCTCTCGGAGTTACTTCTTGAATAAAAAAAGGATATATTCTTCTCGCTAATAGGATCGGAAGGGTGCGTTTCTATGCGTTTTATTCGACGTCCGTAATTACAAGAGTTGGTCGCCTGCACAGGCACGATGCACTCTCCTCGGCGCTATACATGTCTCGTAATTAACGTTGCCTTCGTCTATCTCGAAAAATGTAGCAGAAACTTTTCACGAGATCGAAAGGCGTTCGTGTGCGCCAGCTCTCTCCTGTAGATCAAAGTTCCTCGAGATAGAAGTTACGCAACGCTCAACTTCACCTTAATATTTACTATAATTAAGAGAGGAGCTTTCAAATTATTTTTTTTTGTTTCACAGTTTTCCAGTAACACAAATTACAAGTTTTAGCGAATGAAAATATAATGGGCCTCCGGGATAAATGTTTTTCATGAATAATGCGGAAATGAATTCCATTTATGAGAGAAATTCCTCGATTACAATACGAAACGTTCGCGAGAATTTTTCAATTTGTGGACTTGGAAAAGTAAATTATTTGTTCGAGCATCAGAAGAATTCGTCGGGTGAAAATATTAAAATGTGTTCGCGTTTACTTTTCAGAATGCAAATAATCGGGTCCTCGCGTATTGACGAGAATATTTGCGATGCTCCGATCTCAATATCTATGAATCAAATATTAAATTACGTCGCACGACGAGCCGTTCAGAAATCTCAAAGAAAAAACTCGTTTTTTTTCGCTAATGAATTAATGAGGGCAGGTGGAAGAAAATTAGCGCTAAGTGTTGAAGGAAAAATGATCAAAGATCGCGTCCGTAAGCCAGCACGAAATTTCTGGTCATGGTAAACTTTTTTTCTAGTCTTTTTCGATGTCGAACTTTTTGGTGTACTCAGTGAGATTAAATCCCGGAGGAAATTGATAGCAGAGTGCAGCGTTACATCCGCAATTTATGTCGAGGATCGTTCGAGAACATTTTTTCTACTTTTTTTACCAGATATTCGATGTGGATGTGTACGCGAAATATTGCTGTAATGGAATGACCATTATTTATGTTGACTTGAGAGCAAAGAAGAACGTGGTGGATCCTGAGATTCAAGGACTCTCGAAATTTATGAAAACGAATGATAAATAAATGTCAGACTCATTTTTGACAGTGTCCACGAAGAAGCTCACTTATTTGTACAAAATATTTGATACTTATTTTTACAGTTTTCTGTATTTCGTGCCTCGACTCGATCCAACGATTTCCTACGTCGTCTCGCCAGTTATTTTTTTTTTTCCAAACGACTCATGTAAATTCTTCAGATTCGCTTCTGGAAGCTTTGGGAGTTAGCAGCGAAATGGCTGTGGTAAAGCGAGGACACGAAGGCAAGCCCGTCAATTCTCGGATTGCTGTGGCCTTTAATCCGAAAGCGAATCGGCCAAATCCGCGTGTTAAACTGTCAAAGGGAAAATGGGATGAGGCAGAAAGATACAGTAGGACGAGTTCTCACGTAGGTACACAAACAAAACACATGTGTACGAGTCTCCTATATATGCAAAGAGGGGGACTCTACATTTAGGTGCAATCTGCGGAAAGGATAAAAGCTTGACGCGTCGCTCGTTTGCAGAAGCGACCTCACCGCAATTTCGAACAGGGCGAGAGCGAGAAAAATGTATGAAGAAAAAAAGGATAAAGCTTGAAAATTTTAAGGGCGTGCTGAATTATCGCATCCGAGAATTCATTACGGTCCAGCTGACCATAAATGTATCGGCGTGTAAAATCGATTAAAAGTGTCCTATCATATTCGAAGCCAATTAATTTACAATCGACGCTTTTACTTCGTAATTTAATTAGCTCCTTTTACATTTTCTACCCCCACCAGCAAGCGATGCTCTTTGAAAAAGCTCCGCATGCAATATAATTTTCGGAATAAAAAGCCTGAAATATAATCCGATCAAATTGTAAACAATACAGTACGAACCTAAATGAATGAACGGTATTTTCAATTTTTGGAACTGGAAAAAAAATGGTTAACAATTGAAAATAAAATGTCGGGAAATTCGACAAATATTACGAAAGGACAACGTGAAATATTCGAGCACCAGTGAATAAACGAAACCGAGCGTAATTTTTAAATGTCGTAAATTGCAGCATCACATTTTTTATGACAATTCCGTGAAAATGACTCCGAGCTTCCCGGCACTTTAGGGTTCTTCAGTTTTTGATTAACATAACAGCAGAGACTTTTATGATATGGAGGGAAAAAAAAAGATAATTAAATGACTTTTTATTGATCGCATTAGGATTAATTGATAGTAAAGTTTGTAATTCTCGTTTGCGTTGGTATTGGTGAGTGATTGTGAGGGCGTTGAAATGGCAATTCGCAAATACGCAATTTCAACAGACTTTACATGCGTTGAAAACGGATAAAAAAAGGGAAAGTGGGTATGCATTGAAAAGCGTTAAAAAGAGTGGGTGTAGACGCAACGATTATTCCACCTTTTTTTTTTTTATTTCCCTCGGCACATGGCCGATCGAAAGAGATTCTGGTGGTAATCGAATCCAGTGGAAAATCCTCGGACACGGCAAATCGGCACAGCTCTCTTCTCCCAATGGGGCAGCACGCAGAGAATGACGGGAAAACGAGCTTCAACGGTCTGTCAAATATTCGAAGCTTTTATCCCTTTTAGCTGAACTTTTTTACATCCTCCCGGAAGGCACTATTGCGAGGGATATGTAGCTGCATTTTGAAGGTGAATTATAATGATGGGAATCGGTGGGGGATCCAAAATACAAGCGTCGTATGTGCATTTTATTTTATTTTTCACAATCTACGAACATGTTACGATTTTTTTCCTTCTCATAAATCAGGACGACTCATGGAGCTCCCAGACCCGAGGACAACTCGCGATCATACAATTTTGACATTGCGTGTAACGGTAAGCTCACCCTTAACCATATCGGAGCGGTTATGACTCGAAGAATGTTTCCCCGGAGGGAAAATCATCGTGACAACGAAAATAGGAGGAGCCAAGTGGCGAGAAAAGAAAAAGAACAGGCAAGATGAGCGAACAAACTCGTGGGTAATCTTCTGCTCTGATTCGTCCCTGTCTCGCTCGCGGTCTTGACTAGTCTCATCCCCGATGACTGGTACGTCGTAGCCTGTGCAATCGCCATGGAAAGATTCCACTCGGATTTCAGATTTCAGAGTTTCTACCGTAGCTTCTCACTCTCTCTCTCTCTCTCTCTCTCTCTCTCTTCGTTCTCTCCGCAGCTTTTTTCTTTCTAAAGCCGAAAATAATTGTGGTCGTGCACGAGACGCAAGAAACGTGACTCGCGTTTTCGCCAACAAGTTCTACCCGAGGCTACGCGATTTCGTTTATATATACTCAGAGGCATACACAGAGACGCGTATTCACGGATACAGACAAATATATATCGTCAAATAATGTCGGTGCGGTGGTGGTGCGGAATGATAAGAGTCCAAGTCGCTTTCTTCTCCCTGTACCCGAATCACACACCCTCAACCGCTTCAACACTGCTTTCGTATTTCTTCGAGGTTGTCAGCCTGCTTCTGCTCCTGCCAAGCGATCCTTCTGCCAAGGCTTGTTGTCGTTCCGGGTGTGACGGAACGGGAGAGCCTGAAAATAACAGAGAAAAGTTGAAAAATGGAAAAAAATGAGGGAATAGGCAGTAAAGGAACAAAAAAACGTCAAATAAGGTTCGTGCACGCCACCAAGCAATGAGCTTTTCTTTTGTCACTTCTTGAACTTTCGCATACTTTTATCGTCTCTCTCTCTCTCTGCTGCCTCTCCCTCTCGCGGCTCTTATCTCTTTGTTATCCTTCATTTCACACTTTCATCTCTTTGAGATCTTGCCCATAATGAGCGACTCAACAACTTTCTTCATTCAAGATTAAAAGACATAAAACACTTGCGGTTGATTTTTTGACACCTATATCTTTAAATAACGCTCACTCGCCATTGTGCCTTTGAGTTGAGCGAGAATCCGCAGAACCACCCCTCAAAGCCTACAATGAGGGTGGTTGGTATGGCAACAATAGACAGAACGTAAATATTGTCTGACGATTAACTTTTTTTTATCACAATAGCGTTCATCCCGCGCGCGAATGGTTTTCCGGAAGCCTCGCAGCGATGAGCTAATTAAGGGCGAAAAAAAAATCGTAGCTCCATCGCTTCTTTGTAAAAATCATGGCATTCTAAATTTTTTGACAAAATGGCAGTGCCTCAGGAATTTTTTCGGAAAGAGCTCAGAACTCGACCCTTTCTTAGCGAAAACCATGGCTAAAGTTATTCAAAGTTAGCACCGCTACAAAAAAATTTTACCGAACAATCAGAGAACGAATAAAACGACAACAACAACGTTCGAGATATATTCGGGCAATAAGGGGGGCTCACAGTCGTTAATGTCATTAGAGCTGAATGAGTTTCAAGGTTTTGTTAAAACTTTATTTTCGTTTGTGAGAAATGTTATTTTTTGTCACCCCTACGACGTCGTGGACTGGACAGTGTTCGAAATAGTGGAACAAAAATAGTTGAATATATTTGAAAAGAGAAGAAATGAGGCGTGGAAAAACACGAGGAAAAGTAAGAATAAATTATTGTGGAAAAGTGCGTAGAAAATGTGAAAAGTTTACGAGGAACGAATTTGCTGAAAGTATTTGGCTTTGGTAAGGACTTTTTTGACGTTACGTATTGGCATATAGTATAGAGACGTCCCAATCTCGTTGGCAAACTTATCGTTTGTTTTCAGGTCATTTAACGATGATCCGTTATACGAGCAACTGTATCGACCTTCAATAAATTCTTGCTTCTCGGTTTATTACAAAAATAGCGTAGTAAAAGCTGGGAATACGTTTAGGGAAGCTTTTTTCGGATGGGTATATCGATAGAGAATAAAGGCTCCGATATTTCGGCACTAAATATCTTGGCTTATCGATTACATGCACTCGGGTGACCTGAGGAGTCTTATAACCACGCCCAAGCGGTGAACGTAAGAATAATTTTGTGGCTTTTGAAAATGGTGAATATAACTTTGTCCCTATCTTTAGCTTTCAAGCCACGAAACAATTTGGGGCTTGCACATGTGTGCTCAATAGGGTGTCGATCGTTAACGTTTTTTTTTTTTTGCTCCTTATATTCTCCGCCCTTTCTGCCTCGCCGCGAGTCTCTTATTCTCGAAGATGTTGAAAAACGTTGAAATCGTTTATTCAAATGGGCACATTGGGTCGGCGTAAAAAGGAATAGAAACTCGACGATTACGAGATCGATTTTTCCTTACCATTTACTAGTCGACCACGGTAAAGATTTTCCATCGTCACGAGCCCTCTTCTTGTGGCTCGTACTCGCATTTTTTTTTTTTGCTCGTCGTATTAAACGATCATCCTTTGCCTTTAGAACCCTGGTCTTTTTAATAGCACAGGGTGAACGAGTCGTGTGAAAAAGAAACGAGCAAAAAAAGCTGCTCCTTGTGGCTCGCTCGTTTTCCGCTATCCTAACGTCTGTCTCTTACTATGTCTGTCTCCCTCAAACCTCCTCCGCTTCTGCTGCTGATGGGATCGCGCTTGGATTATACGCACCGTGATATTTCTTCTCGAATTACCACGATCCACCTGGGGTAGCATTAGACGAGCAAACGAGATAAACAGAAAAGGCGACCTTCTCGAGAAGAGGAGCCACCCCTATGGGAGGTTCAACATCTTCCCTCTCCTCTCTCTCTCGATCTTTCGTGGTCTTTACCCTCTTCAGTCATTTAAACGAGATTGAAGTTTATTAAGGCGTAGATCTACCGTTTCTCCTTAAAAAGGCAAAAATGTATTCCTCTATATCCACTACGGAAATGTCCATTAACGCGTGTGTACCCCACGGCCCAAAAGTTTATAAACATTTCCTTCGTTTAATCGTGATTCACATTTTCCCATCGTTTCTAAATTTGTAAAAAAAAAAAAAAAACAAGAAGCACGCTGAGGTTTGTCTCGATCAGGTGAGTCTCCGAGAAGGAGAAAGACAAGGAACAATGGACAGTGGGTGACAAAAAATGAGCGTAGGAGAGCAGCAGATGAGATGAATTGAGGGAATCTGGGACGGAGATCTAGAGAGAACGGACAAAACATTGATCCTCCAAAAGTTTAATCGTGATTCCCACTTTCCCAGCGTTTCTAAATTTGTAAGAAAAAAATAAGCGAGCTGAGGTTTTTCTTGATCTGGGTAGGGAGAAAACGAGAACGACAAGGAACAGTGGAGACTGGGTGACAAAAAAAGGAGCGTAGGAGAGGAGCAAATGAAATGAATCGAGGGAATGTGGGGACGGAGATTGAGAGAGAACGAACGAAACATTGATGCTACAGCAAGTAGTTATCATTGTCGGACGAGATCACTGACAGAAGTTTTTCTAGAGTTGGAAAAGATGCCCTGACCGGTGGTGGTGAGTGGAATGACATTGGGTGGAGAGGACAAAGACGAGTCTCTGATGTAGGTCAGTGCCCGCCCTCGTCCGGGTCTTTATTGCTTTAAACAGTCTCTGATTTTGGCCAGGAGGGTGTAGCGAGGACATTTCACCCTCGTACACCTCCGAGAGAAAAAAAAGGAGGAAAAAAAAACGTCTCAACGAGTGGTCGCCGGCGGTGAGGATTTTAATATAATCCACGAGAAGTGTTATCCTCAAGGGATATCATACGACCTAACGGTCATGTCGGGAGATGAAGCCTTCAAGAAATCACTATTTCCCCCTCCCCGACATCCTTTCCGCCTCCCTTGTACTTTTTGCCCCGAGCTTGATTGAAGTTTTGAATCGTTCTCCGCTTATTTTTCGTCTCTGCCAGAAAATCTTCACGTTGTGTGTGTGTGTGTCTTCTTTTTTCTTTCATATATTCTCGAATGTGAACGGATTTCTCGACTGTGAGCTTTCTTTTTGTCCCGGCTCTCGGAAGCATTTCACCCCCGCCCCTCTTTACGTACATCTCGGGCTTTTTATTTGCAGAATGATTTTTCGTCACAAAAATTTACCAGGGTTTTATCGTAATCACTAGATTTCGACGCGAGAAAAATCTTTTTTCCTTTTTCTAATGGGAATGAACTAGATTGGATAGGGAAAATTGTCGCTCGTCAGACACGTTACTCACCCACACATCAAGACATAAATTTGACGTTTTCCATCGCAGCGTCTGAAAATAATACCGAGCAAACCTTTGTTCAAGGTAAAAAACGATCCTTCCACTTTTTTGTGCCCCAATCTCGGGGTAAAATTGACAACGACGCTGGCCAAATTCAGGGAGAAAAATGCTCTCCAAACTTCACTGTCTCCTTCGTGTCTCGTCTCGATCACGTTACAGGCTCGGTAATCATATCTGCCACTCTTACGCTCTTCATATTTAATGTCTGTACTCAATGAGTTTCTCGTACACGAGATCATGGCGAAAAAAAAGCACGTCGCATTATCGTTCACGATAAATCATTGTGGATCGGTGGACGACATTAAAAATAATGAAGCTCCACAATCGAATGCCACGTCGTATATAACGAGCAATAACCATGAGAATAATTACATATGGACCAATTGAAAGTTCGAATAAAGAAATGAAAAAGCCGAAGAAAAGGAGAAACGAAATGAGCGCCAGCAAGTTTTAGCGATCGCGAAATAAACGTGTGAGATAAATCCCGAGAAATTGGAAGTCGGCCAGAATAATTGAAGTGCCAAGCGTACAAGAGAAAGAGAGATAGGTGAAAAAAATTAACGAGGAATCACAGATTGGCCAGGAGAGCAAACCGTCGAAACCTAATTAGGAAATAGCCATCGAATCGAACGAATGGCTCGAGAGAATCGCGACTGAAAGGGAAGATATTATCCAAGGAGAGAACGTTTTATGCCACATACATACATAAACACCCACGCAAACGTATATGCAAGGGTAACGGACAAATTTTTACTCCTGGGATTTTTCCCAGCGGTATATAGCGATGAGCCACTAAACGAAAAGTGTTAATGGCCACACAACCCAGAGGACGATTAGTAATTAGCGGTGAAATAATCCCCGGCTCACACTCCCAACTTCGTGAGATATACGTGTCCTGCTTCTTTTCATAAAAACTTCCTTAATGCTCTTTTCACATTAGAGGCAAAATAATTTTAAATTAACATAAAGAAACCATAAAATGGAATATGATAATGTAATAAAATAATAAAATAATGCAAATTGAATATTTAGCCAAACAAAAATTATGCAAAACACGAGGAGTTATGTAGTTTTTACGATGCTAAAGCTTGCAACGTTGGAATGCAACGAAAAATATTGATTCTTATTGATAATTTGTTTCATTTTCGAAATTATGCAAATTTTTCGAGCCGATATATTTTTATGGGGCAAAAATCGATTATTTTATCATCACAATTAAATCCTGAATATAAACAATGGGCTTTGGTTAAGAGACAAATGAATTTCATTGCATTCCAAGTATGCAAATTTCAACGTCATGTAATTTTTCCATCTCGTTCTAAATTTCATCCCCTTGGCTCGGTTTATGGAAATATTTTAGGTAAAATCTCTGAATGCAATATATTCCTTTCCAGGAAAGTATTTGCAAGGGTTCCATCACAGCATCACGATTTCTTTCGTTAGTCTCGGCAGCCAACAATTCTCCAATTTAGTCTCGCTCTCAACTGCGTCATAAACATATCCTCTCATATTGTGTAGAATTTCTGTGCTTATACTTTCTTTCTCTTGGAGTTGGTCGATGTGCCGGGGTACAATGTTTGCGTAACTCTTGGCGGCTGTGAGAAGTGGCGTGTACACGAGCAATGGCGGAAGGTAGGAAAAGGGGTTGGAAAGTGTCGGGGGAAGGGCATAAAGTACGTTTCATTGTAGCCCCGAAGAGCCACCGGTTCAAAGCTACAATTCAGAAGGGCTTTTGCGCGATGCACGTGAGAGGGAGGGAGAGAAAGTGCGAGACTCGAATAACGAGATAACAGGAGTTGTGGATCGTGCATGGGGCACGAGATCGTCCGACTCTGCGCGTACCAAAAGACTCTCTGTTTTTCCCTTTCGCTCTCTCTCTTTTTCGGTGAAGAGAAATACTAGTGAAAAATGAAAGAAAAAAAGAAACAAAAACAGAGTATATAAAACGAGGATGAAAATTACGGCCTCGGCGGAAGATCCCGTCCATTATTTTATGTCCTTGATAACGTCAAGATTATCCGAATTCTTTTAATAACATTTTCAACTTTTATTTAACCGGTGAGCCGCTTGACACGAGGATTAGAGAACAATAGCCAAAAGTTCATGAATACGAAACGACAAAAAGATATCGCGAGTATGAATAAATTAAGCGACCAAACATCAACAATAATCTTGAAAATGATAAAAAAAATCATTTTCAATTGTACGATGAAAACTCCTCTGCACAATTCGAATGGTTTTATGGTCCCAGACTCAGTCAGCTTACAAGAGAATAACACAATATTCGGTCAAGCCCCTGTAGGGACATTTCTCATACCACGCTCTCATAAAGTTGGACAAGATGGTAAATAGTTGCAGACAGTATTCTAGTACACACTGAATATTTGTTATAGCGAGTTTGCCTGGCAGTCACTTCGTGGTTAGTCCGGCAATATTATCGTATAGATGTAGAGTGTACCGGAAGTTATGTAAAACGACTATATTCATTGCAATGAAAATCTATAGATATTTATATCGTCCAGTTTGTGCTCCTGGCGATGTATTCGTTGGAATAAAAATGGCGTAACTACGAGGATGGAGCATTAGGACTGACCGCGAGCAGCCTTTCTATTATCTGGGAGTAGAATTTTGCACATGGAGTTGGATGCAGTGAGAGAGGAAGAAAGAAAAGTGAGGGATGGCGATATTAGTAACGTTATCAGGATCTGTATACGAGTTAGTGAGCAACACACGGGGTGCAAGTTCGCGAACAGTATATCTGTCGCAAGGGTGTCACGTGATAAAGGGTTCTCCTGGTCTGGCATGCGCTGCCGTTTCCACTGATGCTCTATGAGGTTTTCATGGTCGGTGTTACAGTTTCTCCCTTGCCGCTGTGACCCTCGCCCTTTCCGGCTAACTCGGACCTCCAGCTAATTTATGACCCAACGGCAAAATATTGTTCCCACCGCAGAGATTAGTACAACCTTCCTTTCTATGACGTCATCATGCTCATGGAAACACACACATGTCCATACTTTGACCAGCCCCTAACGAGCAAAAGCTCCCGAGCTCCAAAACTCCCAACAACCATACATGCAATATTCTAACCCTACGAGTTTGTTATTTCCGAACAAGTTCATCCACACGGTCCTGCCGTCCCGCCGCACCTTTTTGTCCACCTGAGTGAGAATAAACGCCAGTCGACAAGAAGAACCGTGACATAAAAACAAAAAAAAAACACACCAGCTCGGTGGCCGAAAAAAATGGTGATTGCGATAATCCGGGGATTTCCAGAAGACGCTGAAAATACTCAAGTCCCGGATAAAGGAAAAGGGCCAGGGGAGAAACGAGGTGCGAGTCCTGCAACGTACGAGATCAGAACTGTGTTTGTTATTTCGATAGATCCTCGTATAATTATTAGCTCGCCCCCTCTCTCCGTTTTTTTTCGATGCCCATTTCTCGTCTCTCATCCCTATCAACAATATTCCTCGGCCCATTATATTCGTCGCAAACAGACATTTATCATTTATCGAGCGATAATGCCTGTGTACATTTACAAACACAGTGACATTTCCTATATTCAGAGAAAGGGATACAAATGGGCTCGTCCAGGAGCGCGATAGAGGGATATCGTATCGAGTCTCGAAATACGACACACTCACCCCCCCCCCCGGTGGTACCATAATAATGATACCGTTTCGAAGTATCTCTCGGTTTATTAGCCCCTCTGCGGTTGAAAAGTTCCCCTGGATATCGTAGCTTGGATTACACGTTATATAACCTCCCTCGACCTCCATATACAAATGTACTTTCTCTCAAAATACAATGAAACACACATTCACCGGTATCCTCATCATCCCCCAAGTTTCAATTCCATTTATTTGTTTACTTGATTTATTTCGACAGCCAGTTTGACGTTACGGCGCATATATCTGGCCTCGAATGCGAATTAATCGAAAAAGGAGTTAATTGAAAGTACTAAAAACATTTCAGCTTCATTTGCGAGATTGTGAGCGTATCATAAGAATTCCTGGCCCATCTCATTGTATTTTTAATTCTACCCCCGAGCAAAGATTTTCCAGGCAACGTTTTTAACGAAATTATCTCGCGATCCATTCTCGAGAATATTTTGGGGCTACATTTTTTCAAGCTGCCGGTAGGAGCCAAGCCGGAAATATGAAAATGGCAGATGCGCTACTTCACGAGTATGTGTTACAAATTAAACTCGCAGATGAGGATGTTAAAAGCACAGAGGGCAAA
The DNA here is from genome assembly GCA_030522525.1 of Campopleginae sp. 14b. Taxonomy (NCBI): domain Eukaryota; kingdom Metazoa; phylum Arthropoda; class Insecta; order Hymenoptera; family Ichneumonidae; species Campopleginae sp. 14b. The sequence continues at coordinate 160,458 of JAPYYS010000218.1, forward strand.
CAGACATGCTTTATTAAAGCAACGCATTATTTCGCTGCTGCCCTCTGGAGACTTGGACGCACACATAATGCACGCGTATTTCACCAACGAAACTCGACAACCAGGTCAGCACCAGGAGCTTCAGCAGTTGCACCATCAGTAGAGAAAGTTTGGAGGCTCGAGCACGAGCGAGAAAGACAATATTCGTGTGTACAGTTGGTGCGTAAATCTAACGCGTTATAAACGGTACACACCGGAAAGCAACGGCGTGAATCCTATACATATTCGTTTAGCTAATGAAAAACAAGAGCACGGCAAATTTTGCCGGAGCTTTGCCATGTTGCCGGGAGTCTGTCTCTCGTACAGAGAAGAAAAAAAACAAAACGAGACTCGCGGAGCTACGACGATGAACCCCTTTTATCACTGTTTCCTCTGCTGAACACTCCGTGCAATGTGCAGTGACGGACGCCATGCAGATGCGGAACAAAAATATGTAGAAAAAACTGTGCGTTACTCTAGCAACATTTTAATCTTACTTTTCAATAAAATTATCATTATGCGGATGAAACTTTCCTGGAGAGCTTTTTCCGTCTTGACAGGATCACAAAATAAAAAAAATATAAAAAAACCTCATTTTTCATTCATTCGAGATTTCAATTACGCGACTTTTTAAGCGTCGTATTTCATTACAATTATGGGAAACGTATATTTGAGCATGCTTTAATATTCTTTCCTGGCTAAAGTCACTTATAGATGTGGATAGTGCTGGCAGCAACGTCCCTCGTGAATTCACTCCATTAGGACATCACCATCATCATATTTCCTATCGAGAACCCACTCAATCCGACCGTAACACCACTCGCGTTAACTTGAGTGCTCATCTGCTGCCACTTGTTCCTACTTTCTTTCATTTTTCCCAGCTCTTTCTCTCTCTCTCTCTCCTAATTCCACCTCGATCCTTCTTTCCCTTTTCTCTATTTCATTGAGATTGCTTTTCTGACACTCTTGACCAAAGTTATCCCAACCGGACGCTCCGGATGCAATTAACTCGAAGATTTTTCGATTTTGCTGTAATCGACTATTTTTCGAGACTTTTTCTCCGACCCAGTACAGTCTCATTTTTCGTTTGCGCTGTGAAGCATTTTTCACGAATTTGTACCCCCTCAGAGCTCTGAATTTTTAATTTTTCCCCGAATAGATAATTTGTTCTGAACAATTGTGTTAGAAAATTTGCTCCACGATACGAAACAATTACAATTTTTTTTCCCTCGACCATCCGATACGTTGGTCGAAAACTGGCGACGAAAAAAATTGCAATTTGCGAAACGATGCGAATACCTCGATTATGGAATCTCCTGGAGCTGTTTGGAGGACAAAATATATGTTGTAGTTGTATGGGTAAGATAGACTGACCAAACAAACCCAAACAAACGAGGCTTTTGTGGTTGAGAGGAAAAAGGAGAACAGGTCGAAGGAGAAGATCGCGAGGAATTCGCGCAGGACGAGTGCCGGCGGTCGGACCGCTACTATCGAGGGTGTTGGTGTTGACCACGATATACATTGCTCTCACAACGATGCATATGCACACGTACATACATATCATTGAGCATATATGGTGGAAAAGGAGATAGGAGGTGTGGGTAAGAACGCAGAGATGAGAGGTGGATAGTTTCGGTCTGTGGGAGATAACGCGAGTCGATCCTGTGTGTATGCTGCAGAGGGATAGGGGTTGGAGTTGATGGCAGTATGCCGACGATACCCTGGAGAATTCCCTCCACAAGCGTGCCAATACCTCGCATCCCAGAGATAGTACAACGACCAAGAGAACGATCCTGGCATTGCGTGGCAATCCTGGTGTTTCCAATCCTCTCTCTCTCTCTCTCTCTCTCTCTCTCTCTCTTTCTCTTTGTCAGTCCATGTCCGGACGTGGATGGCCGTACTCCTGGGCTCATGGATATTCCAGGTGGACAGCCACGCTCGAGCCAACTAAATACATAAAAACATAAACTCATACAACATTTTACAAAACAGAAAAGTTTCCAAAAAACTTGAGCCAAGTCACGTGGAGCAGGAAAATCGAGTAATTCCAAAGGCAAACATCCCCCCCGAGCGTTTTCCTCCATTAGCAGGAGCGTCGGAAATGTTTACCTTTCATTTTCGGAAAGTGAGACGCACTTCTCTACATTGACCTCTAGGCTGACGCAGTGCTTCTTCGTATCTTCATAATCCTGCAACGCAGGGAAACAAACATCCAGATTTTTTTACCTCGAATCAGACAATCCACTCGTCCATGAAGTCTGAACAAAATTTGGGACGAGTCACAGGCCATATGCCTCGGATTTTCGTTGTTACTGGACCCTCAGACCCTCTATTTTGTATTTCTTCTCATGCGACCCCAATTTCATTTATTTTCACGATCTACGGGTCTGTTAGTTCCATAAACAAAGTTTACAAATTATTGACCGAATTAGAATGTTGAAGAGAATCGAATGTGAGGAATTGAGACGATCTGACTTGGCCATGACTGTTTAGAAAAACGAAATGAAATTTTTGGCCGTATCGTGGAAAAGATGGCTAGAAAGATATCCAGTAAGTTGGGAGCTTGTCTCAGGAGGACGAGAAAGCGGTCTGTACAAAGTTTTCGTGACGTTGTATAGCGTTTGATAGGAATCGAGAAGGAGGTTCGGCAGGGCGGAGAGGCAAGGGATCTCCTTCTCAGGAAGTGCAGACAGAAAATAAAAGACGAAATGGAAGGAGAAGGCGAAGAAGAATGAAGAAGAGAGGAGACGAAAAGGATAAACGGAGAAAAAGCGATCTGCCGGGTTTTCAAGGTATTGGAGTATTGCGTGCGCCAGTAAGCCATTCAGAAGAATGGATGTAGCCTTGTATTCGTTGGAGAATGTTCGTCGAGCAGACCCGACGGATCGTAGAAAACGTAACAAAAAGATCGCAACAGAGAGAGGATTTCAAATTTACGAGGATAGCTCAATAAGATCTCCAGCGAGGATGCTTCTTTATTGGCCCTGGAACCACCATCTTCCCTCACGATATTTCCGACTCTGTGTGTATCTTCTCAATATCCCACTGATATTACATCCATACCCGAATGCATATATATAGATACAGCTACACGAGACTCCAATACATATTTTTCCTTGCCCTGGTGTGAGGAAATGGTAAAAAAAACCCTTCGCTTGATCCAGGCAAGTTTTAAGCACAGAATTGAAGCCCGAACATTCACAAGTCCAGCAAAAATCGCTGTAAACATTTTTCTATAAATTTTCAAGGCTCCTCATGACTGAATGCTAATCAGACCCGTTTCTAACGACGACCTGATTAGAATTGTCTCCTCAGGTATGCCTTAGTTCAACCTGATCCGAGCCGACAGACGCTCAGCTCAAATTCTAGTCCAGATGGTTACGAGGCTACAGTAAAGACCCCTAAATATACATACATGCTTAATAGCACTTGCAAGGCTATAAGACATGTTTTCATCCCCAAGCCATTCACTTTCGCAAGGCAACCACGAAGTATACTATTAAACTTTCTCTCCTCATAATCATCCACGTGCATGGAGGCACGCAGACCTATAACTATGGTGCAGCACGCACACGAATCCATGCAAGATATAAATATATGGAACAGGCAGTGGCATGTCCATAATATAACCACAAAGCAAAGCATTGTGTTTCCTGGGGATGCATAGGGTGTTCCTAAAGTTATTGCCTGGAACTTGAATTCAGGATCGAACGTGAAGAGCTGAAAAGATGAGAGAATGGTGCAAGCATCTTGGCAGCTCGGTATTGGCCAAGGGTGTTGAATCAGTTGAATGTTTCTGTGATTTATCCCACGGTCTGGCAAAAGGTGAATCATAAAAAATAATGGAGCTCCGTCTTGCGAGTTGCTCGATTTATCTACCGAGTGAATTTCTCGCGTGATTTCTACGGATACCCTGTATGTGGATGCACTTGGGCGTGAGCATGTATTCGGAGCCTCGTGAGTATAGGACACACTCGAACGTAAATCACTGGCGTCTAATTTCCCAAGGATAACGTACGCCAGTGTAGGTCTCGGTCTATGTACATACACACATGTAATACCATACATAATACCCCCTGGCAAGGTGGAAGAGAGTACGGCGTACCGAGAGCAGCGAAGGTATACTGAATCTTCCTCTCAAACATCCTGGTGTGTTAGCATCGTGGTTATGGTCACGCACAGGAGCAACCGGAGGGTGTCATAGTAGATTAAAGTGTTCCAAGGTTGAAGTGCAAGCCATGTACATCGGAGGATAAACCAGAGACTCCTAGGATACCATAACCCATGCACCAATGGAATTCCTTCGGGATTGCAGCCATTCGCGTATGTGATTTCAGAGGTCAGAGGTTACGCTTCGCTGAAGGATATAGAGATTCAACGACTGGGCTCATGTACGAGCCAAGAGACTGCTTAGTGCTGAGTTATCTCCCTCACAAATGTAGAGAAGAATGAATGCGAACGAGAGAGAGAGAGAGAGAGAGAGAGAGAAGAGAGAGAGAGAGAGAGAGAGAGAGAAGTACGATTGATTGATTAGTTATTCCCCAGCCATGCCCTGGACCACTTGAACGAGGGAGGCTGTGCGCATACAGAAATTTTCTAGCAATAGTACGATCCGTCATTATTGAGCAGGATCCTATCAAATAATGCATTAAGAAAACAGTTTATTCATAATAAAGAAATATATTTAGTTGCTACTTTTTCTCAAACTTTCATTAATTGTTAAAAAATTTGTTAATGGTCCAAAAATATCTTTTTTATCACAATCA